>VFFE01006993.1:321675-403167 GCA_008921705.1 Burhinus oedicnemus | reverse complement strand
AGGGAAGGGAAGGGAAGGGAAGGGAAGGGAAGGGAAGGGAAGGGAAGGGAAGGGAAGGGAAAAAGAAAGGGAGAGGGAAAAAGAAAGGGAGAGGGATGCTGGGAAGGCTTTATATTTTTACTTTCCTGTTGAACTGCATGAGTAAATTAGAAGTTTATATTAGAGCTACAGAGAAATTCTACAAAACAGCCTTCACGATTGACATATTCTGGGCTTCTTTTTGTTTTAACAGTTTTTGCTGTAGTAGAAATCTGTGCTCCATCACCTTTCCATCCACTAAAGAGTTTTTGACATAACCATCAGGGCTGTGTTAACAATTCAGGGTGACTCAGTCATGCTCTTCTGCCAGGTCAAACCCAATTGTCTGAAACCAAGCACGAACTCTGCGGTTTCAGTTAGACACTTCTGAAAATAAATATTATCCCTTATTTCCTAAGACCAAACAAGAAGAGTCACATCTTAAAGACAGTCTCGAAGTATTTCTAGGAAAACAAAAATAGTGATGATTATTGGTCAAAGTCATTCCCCTGCAAAGTATTATGTAGGGATGATAGCTTAAATACCATCATAGATTTATACCAGAAATAACATTTATTGATACACTCATTTTGCTAAGTTATATTTTTTTACAAGTGAAATGACCCTGATCCAATGACCATGCATGCAATCTCACTCAAAAAAAGAACAAAATGAAAAATAAAGCCATTCACTTTTTAATACGGTTTTGTCATCCTTCTAAATCTCAGAGATATTTATGCTTAAACAAGAGTCAGTTACAGCTCATCATGTTGTTCCAGCTTTACATTTGTAGCAGTGCAATGCCATTAGTCATTCCTAGAACCATAGCCATTAGAGATTGAAGTGACCTTTTAATGTCATTTCATCCTACCCTGATTCCTACTATCCATGGCAACAGACTGATGCCAAATGCACAATTATAACTTCATTGCAAAATGTAGCAAAGGAGGAGCTAATTTCCAGTTATAAGCTAAATTTCAGAAGATAGAGGCCTAGCCTTTGCCATCCAAATGGAAGTTATTTGCATTTCATTTGCAAGTTGTTCAGCAGTCAAAGTATTTCTAGCCGCCCACCTCACTTTGGTACGTAAATAAAAAATTGACTGTTTAGCTTGGGCAGAGGAGGGAAAATAAAAATGGCCAAGTCACGGAGAAGTTAGTGTTTGACCTGGGAACCTTCCAAACCAAGGACAGGTTTTTTGTAAAGCTGGGTCGACATGGTTTATCTGCCTTCCTTACCCCCACCAAAGAGCAAAGGCCCCTGGCTTGCGGGCATGAGGGTATAGAGAGGTCTGTGTCCATTCGATATGACATGGACTCCAGCATCAACTGCTTCTCAGCTGTATCACCCATCGCCCTGAAGGAATCACTCTGCTCCAGATCAGACTAAAGTAATATGTCTGCAACGCAAGGAGCTGGAACCTGTTGTAAACACAGAGGATAACCAACACTGTGGTATAAATACACATTCAGAGATGAGCAATTAGTTTATATCTGTCTAGGTGTATCTAGGCACATTTATATCTGAAATGCACCACTGAGTAAAGATATTTCAGCTTGATTTAGACAAAATGCTATATAACAGTATCGATGTAATACTACATTTACAGTAATTAACCCTTCCTCAGAGGTAGTAATAATTAGTGTGGGCCATTGCCATGCTAATACAGATCTATTGATTGTAGAACCTGAACTAATGTGTGCACAGGTCTGTTTACTGAACCATACCTGCTCATTCCAAGTGCTTTGCACTTCACTGAAACTCGCTTGTGAGTTTGCTTGGTACATACATATTTTTGTAACATGATAAGACAAATAATCAACCCTTCTTTATTTGTGGTTAATGGAATTGCTACAGCAAGGTCATTTCACTCAAAAGAAAAATTACATAGGAGTTTGAACTCCAAATGTAGTCACATCAAGATCATGTATCAGGAATTGAGATGTGTGACTCAATTTCATAGCTGGACCTCTCTCTCTAATAGAATTTAAAGGAAAATTCAGAAAGAATTAAAACTCTTACAAATATTGCAGGGGTTTAAAGTCCTAAAACATTTTATCTCTATATAAACTCACAGGCTATTGCAGGCAGAGACCTGTAGTGATATAGCACTAGGCAAGAGCAAAGTGCTTCAAAATGTGCTTAGACAAAGACATGTGTGAAAGGGAAATTATTTTGTAATGAAAAAGATTAATTTCCCACTGACATTTCAGTAATCAAATAGAACAAGAGAGATACATTCTTAGTTTTTAATTTGCTTTTATCCAGAACAATTCATATTGGAATAAAATAGATACATTGAATTAGATAATTTCCCTTCAAAATGACTAAACAGAACTGTGTTAAGGACTTATTTAAGGAGTTGGCCCAGAGCTTTGTAAAATGCAGTATTGGGAAACTGAGCATCTGTGGTTTTATATTTCAGGGATGATGCAAGATTTTTCAACCTTCGAATTACAGCTTGTGCAAGCAGTACTGTTACTTAACTCCAACAGATTTGCAGATGTGTCCATCTCCGAGGCAATGGGCATTGCATTTCTGTCATTCAAAAGGCTGAGATTAAAAATAAATCAAGGAATGAATTAATCCTATCCTCTCATTCTCTAAAAGCTTCAAAACACTACTTGGAGGGGTTCTAACAGAGATAATAATAGATTTTTATACAGATACCCTTTAAAGAGTTTACAGAAAAAGGTAAGAATTATTCATCTCTATTTTAGAAATGAAAGACAGGAGAGGGCTTTACTCGAACCAGTTACACAGGAAATCACTGCCAAAGCTTAGTATAAACCTGGTCCAAGGTCTAGGCCTTGCCAACTATATATACAACCCTCCCCCTCCGTCCACCCGTGAAAAAATCCAATAAAGGAGGACAGACAGACAGACAGAATAAGAAAAGAAGGGAAGAAGAAAGGAAGGGAGAAAAAAAGAGGAATATTGGTTCTAGAAAGTTAGAATTTGTAGTATTTTATGACAAAGTTAGTAGGTATTTTTCTTTGAGTATTGAACATAAGACTTAAGTTTATGACTGATAATATCTGCAGTGATGCAAGCTAAAATAACAGTTCTTTCTCAGGAATAAAGGCTGAGTTCAATGAAAGGACATAACGTTATGTGTGTACAACCACTGGGAAACACCGACTGGCATTTTCTCTTTTGACCTGACATGACAGTGTTACATTCCAACGGAAAACATTGCCAAGACTCAGTTCAGCATAAAAACAACATTGAGGAAAATAATCTGCAGCAAACAAATAGAACTAAAAATTGTTTCAATAAAAAAAGAGTCACACTTGGAGCCAACAACATCTCTGTTTATTCTGTTGCCTCAAATCTGACAGGCCCATGATGAATTAAACAAACTACAATTAAAAGAAGTGTTTGGGGTGAACTAGAAACGCTTTGTTTTCTTTTTTCACACTAGGACTCAGCTGACTTACATACCTCATCACAAGATGCAAGGATGTGACTCTGCCCTTCTTATTGTGTGATTAAAAACTTAAAAATAAAGGCCATGATAAAATTAGAAATAGAAATCTTAGAAGCTTGATATTATGGAAGCTATTCCTTAGTATTCCTTAATACAGTAAAAAGATTTTTTTACACTTCAGCTTCATGATCTGAAGCTTGTGGCTGTCAGATTACAGGAATAAATTGCAAAGGGGAGTCAGGCTTGTGTGGGGCTGAGATAAATTGCTGCCTCAGTTCTCTTAAGGACCTCTTTACATTGGAGTGGGTAGATCGGGCTGTTAACCTACACTTTCTGAAACAAAGGAAATAGTATCTCTTACTTGAGAACATGTAAGATTTTGCCAGATTTTAAAAGGTGTTAGTTGAAATGAATCTTCTGAAGATGAACCTCTCTGCAGTATTGTTTTCCCTGCTGAATAAAAATTTTCAGGCTCTCCTACTGCTCCTCCAGAAAACTCTGACCCCTGAGAAATTCTTGTTTTCCCAGAAAAGACAGAAAATAAAACCACTGTCTGTAAAAAGAAGCACCGCTGTCCCTATGCAGCAAAAAACAGACTTATCTCCCTTTTCCATGGACAGGACAAGGATACTGAAGAAGTGTTTTCCGAGGTGTCCCCTCCTCACTTGTATTGCCACTGCCTAGGCTGGGAGGAGAGAGATGAAGATTCCCCCCTTGGAGGTGCTCCACCAACGTCAGAGGAGACTGTGGACCCAGAAGGAGATCCAGGAACATCCTTAAAAAGAAATCTGTCTGTATTGGCAGACTGACAGAGAGACCCTGACACTGCTATTTTGCCATCTCTACTGTTAAACCGCTAAAACAGGCCCTGGCGTGGTTCTGGCCCTGACCAGCTAGGAAGTTCCCAAACAAAACCTCAGCACATATCCAGAGTTAGGAAGGATGGGGGACTATTTCCCAATAGGTAGCTTGAGTGCAGCAAGCTTGTTTATGAGACTTCAGTAGTACGAGCAAGACTAGTCCGTGCCAGCTGGCCAGAGGATCGGCGTATGGATCCTGGCACTGATGAATCTAGGAGTAGAGGGGTAGCCCTTGTGTCTCATGTGTTGATGAGACAAAAGCTGTTACATTTACTGCTAGGAATGGGATGAAAGCAGCATAAGTCCTAACATTAATAACACTTGTGGAAGAGCCAGGAGACTTAGGTGACAACCCACCTTACATCCTGTAGTTTGGTAAGGGCTGATGTTGATTTGAGTGGGGATGAATGCAGGTGGAGTGAATGGATGTGCTTTTCTAAGGAGACAGGGGAAACAGGGGCCTCCAGCATATTTTGGATGTTTAAAAGTCCAAGGATTATTTTTTTTTATCCCACAGTGTTCGCAGGAATTTTCAAGATTCAAGATTTTTTGTGTTATTTTGCATTTTGGTCAACTATTTTCCATGGCTTTGGGAGATGTTTGCATTGTAGCAAAACAAGGTGGGCTTACCAAGTTATAGGCTTTTGTTATAAATTCAAAACACTGAGTAAACTCCCCCCAAATTTCCCAATTTTTTAGACAAACTATTGTGATGTATCAAGGGCTAATCAAGCAGAATGGAAAGGAACAAATGCATATCTACTATATCACTTAAATGCAAACAAGAAGGTAAACTGATGTAATTTTAAAAAAAGGTGCAAGGTAGTCCTAACAATAAATATATATATATAAAATAATAATAATTCATTATTGCTACATATTTTCTTTACTCAGAAGACAATATAGAGACCAGTTTTTATAAAATTGAGTACCACTCTTTAAAATCCTTTAAAATGGACTTAAAGTCTATAGACAAAGCTGACCATCAAGTTCATTAGCAAAAATAAACCTCCTTTAATAATTTGAATTTGCTGGAAAGGTTCCTCTCCTCTGAAGCTGCAGTAAGAAGTCAAATTAAATCCTAAGCAGTTAGGCTGGCAAATTTTAATAATTGCTTTTTCTCTGAGGAGGGAGTGGTAATTTTATATCATTACACCTTTTTGAGATTATCCAATTGGCCAGGTTAAAACCCTGTTTCCATTCCCTTCAAAATTACTTTGAAACAAATAAGGATTATTTCAATTGCACTTGTAAATTAAGAAATAACATATTTTGACTCATTAGTTTTAAATTCTTTCCCTCTATCATTCTTATCACAACTAAGTCAAAAGAGGCTATTAGACACTGCCCCTTCTTTAAGAATTCATTAAGATACATTAAATGCTAGGTTTTGACTGTTTCTCTTATTTAATTGGAAGATAAATTTAGTTTTGGTACACACTGAATCACTAAAGCATATTAACAGCTATTTCATCTAGGTGTTAATTTAAGCCCCAAAACAGAAAACATCTTGCATGTCCCTGAGCCAAAACTGATGGGGTTATTTTCCTTTTAAATAGAGTGAGCTTAACTGAATGTTGATTTTATCCTACATCTACTTTCACTGAAGTTTCTTCGTTTCCTGTATGAACCTGTTCTGCAATGGCATTTGCACTAATAAATAACACACTAGATTCTAATGAAAGATAAAAGATCTTAAAACATTTCTTATTACCGTATGAAATAATTGCTTCACCCATAACCTCCTCACAGCATCTTGATTAAAATGCCACACCCATATAACAACTCATAACGACATTTTAGAGCACAAAGAATAGACGTATTTAGGGGATGTAGGTGCTCCTAAGCAATTTTTGTTTCCTGCAGGAGTCACAAGAAATAGTCAGTCTGATAGAGACACCTTGAATGTGGGTTTAAGACAGTCAGAGGAGATAAAAATCTGTGTCCTGATTTGCCAGTGCCACTTGACGTGGCCCCTGCTGTCCTGATGGCATCACTGCTTTTGAACTCGGCTTTACAGGGACGCCTTCCCACTGCACCCCAGAGCAGAGCTAATCCTGACAAGTCTGAATCAACTAATGATTTCATACCACAGGAAGCCAAAGTGTGGAATGACGGCAGACTGCAAGGTGCCAAGTACCACGGATACGCCAGAGACATGTATGTGAAGCAAAAGATGAACAGAGAGACATCCTTCAGAATTAATCCGTTTTCTTTCTACGTAAAAGGGGCTGGGGTGGAAGCAGTATTCTGACAGAGTTTGTGCCTCTGTATCCAAAACTGCAACAGCAAATCTGCTTGACTGAGGTGGGTTGACCCTGGCTGGATGCCAGGTGCCCACCAAGAAGCTGTATGACTCCCCCTCCTCAGCTGAACAGAGAAGAGAAAATATAACGAAAGGCTTGTGGGGCGAGATAAGGATAGGGATATCAAAATCACTTAGACTTGCCAGCGCCCTTCTTGTTTAGCTTTAATGTCCTTTATAAGGGTTGACCTTCCATATGCATCCTGGGTGTCACACCAACTCTAACTTGCTACCTTTTGTCTGCCTCACCTCCCCAAAGGTCCCAGTACAGTACTTGTTCTGAGAATAAGACTAACTGCAATAAAATGAGAGTCCATTAAAACAGCAATTGAACCCTGTGATTTTTCTTCATGTACTCTCCAAGGGCAAAGATGATGATGGAGTTACTCACTGGGTGTCAAATTATAAAAAAATTAGGGCACTCACCAGGACCTGGAACATAGTTCCATCTCCCTCTTAGCCCGATGGAGGCTCAAATCCACATCTCGTATCTCTGAGGAGGTAACATAACCATTGGGCTACAAGTCATGCAGAGGAACAAACAACTGGCAGCATAGCACAGTGGCACAGCTCCGAAAACAGGGGGAAGGATTTATCTCAGTTTCTAAGTGCTTGAGCGTGTGCTGAAATGATAAAAAAAAGCAAGGGGAACAGCACCTTGTTATGATTTCAACCTTTAAAATGAACGAGTGTGTCCACTGTCTTCAGGAGGTGAATCTTAGGGGTGGATCACAAGTAGGTAGAGGTACTTATTCCTGAGAGAGCATAGACCCTACGTGGGAGGACTTCAGGCATACTTCTATGCCAGCAGTGTCTCTGCTCCCTGCTCCCTGCTCACGCCACTGACTACTCTGGATCCTATAGTGAGGCACTTCACTGTTTAGATAGACTACGCAAGTAACATTAAATCCAGCAGTGTGCCTGAAATTTGGGTATTTTGCTGTCTTCATGACTGAGTTCCTAAGACCTGGATTCACTCTACGTCTCTAGGCATTTAACTGATGTGCCTAGAGGTTTTTTGGTAGTCTGTTAAGAGACTCAGCTCTTTTGTGCGTCTCAAAGCTGAATTACTATCTGGAGATGCCCCTGGGAATCCATTAGAGTTCCCAGACTTAGGTGCGTGCCCAACCTCACACACCGCAGCTCTAAGACCAGCAAGACACCCAAGCGACTGTCTGCCTTGGTTTGCAGATGAATGAGATACAGGTGCAGAAGCCAGAAGGGAACCACCATGTGCTCCACCAGCTCTCCTCTATCTGGCCAGTCAGGGATACAAGACTGCAGGGCATGCTAACTTATCTCCCACTGCTGACTAGGGAGGTTGCTGACAGAATTTGGTTCCTAATTTAGGCACTTGTAAGAGGCCAAAGGGAAATGGCATGAATAGGTGCCTTAGTTTTTTTCAGATCTAGTCTGCCACTGGATTGTATCACTCGATTCTGTGTCACTCGATTATGTATCACTGCAGAATTTTCTGTATTCCCCTGCCTGGTGCATGAACAAACATTTCAAGCTGTTGGAAGGACTGTGGTTTGGTTCTTTTGCTTATTTAAAATATAATAATTTACATGTATACATAGATGTGAGACCCATTCCTCTGCTTACAAGCTACAATGTGCTTTTAAAAAATGCATTAATTTCTCTTTCATTATTATATTCTTGAACTGAAAGACAAAGAATGAACAAATTAAAAAAAATCACTGATTATGTGAAATTAAAAAGTGAATGGTTGCAAACAAGATTACAGAAATATACTGCTAACTTACCTCATTTTTCATTGTTCTTTAAATTCTTATGGCTGGGAAGAGGGCTTTCTTAGAAAATAGTTTCTCATTGTTTTTTTTCCCCGTTATATGAATTATCATGATGTTCTTGATGTATTACCAGTCTTGAATTGAAGATTCAAAAAGTTATTGCCTTACTAACAGAGAGCTACATTTTGGTCAAAGTTTTGGAAAAATTAGAGGTAATCAGCAAGGCTTCATCTTATAAAAATTAATTGTAAGGACATGTTCAAAGATGTGAACTCTGACCAGTCAGATGACCTAAGCCTGTAAATTAGATTACATTCCTGAAGAGCAATTCACTTTGACAAGGAAGCCTAAATAAGTCATCAGATATCCCACAATGGAGCTAGCGAACATTTCAGAATTGTAATCAGGTGAATTAATGAGGTTGCTGAAATATATGGTAATGCGAGTAAGACCACAGTGACGTGAAAGGCCTTGCACTGACCTTTTTTTTTTTATTATTTCACATCAGTATTGTTAAGACTTCTGATTCCAGCACCTACACGACATATCAGTTAGTCTTGTCGGTCTTGCTTTAAATGCTTGTTCGATGCAGAACCACCCTTAGGAAAGTAATGTAAAACCTACAATACCTCAGTTGTCTAGGTCCTTTGCACAGCTGCAAGGACACCAAGGAACTCTCAAGCCACAGCGCACAGAAGGATGTTTTCAGTCCATCCTCTGTTCTCTGCTCCCTCCTAGATTTCCTCCAGCAGAGGCACAAAGAAGGTGCACAGACTTGTTCTGCCCCTCACCCCTACCTTGATGAACCTTCTGGTGAACACTTGGGAAACTTGTCCCAGCCACAACGCATGCTGACACTGCAAAGTGTTCTTACTACTGGGCTCATTTTTCCCTTATCTAATTTAATCCTAGAAATTCTGCCTTTTAAAGCATAAATATAATGCCACTGGATAATAAGATAAGGAATATCAACAGCTATTTATTTTTATACTGATATTAAATAGGCATGTTCTGGGTCTGAATCTTATTAAATGATTTCTCTACAAGTTTGGTGTATACATATTTACATTCCACAGGCAAGTGGGAAAACATTGTAAATATTTATGATCCTTTGGATGAAGAGACCTGAAAATTATCAGAAAGAAGGTTCCCAGTATTGCAATGAAGACTGTGAACACTTGCTTTCCTAGATGAAATGTGCCTATTTTCATTTTGCAGGCTTGCCAGGTGGTAAAAGTGAGTTAAAGTACCTGGCAAACACAAGTTCTGGGTACATCTGAGCTGTCAGTTGGGCTCGCTCCTATTGCCCGTGTGCACATGCTGAATCCTTCACAGGGTGGAACAACTTGGTATCCGCCCAGCTAAAACCTGGAACTGACTCAATGATAAAACCATCTCAGGGCCTGCTCCAATAAGCATTATGGATGGAAGCAAGCCAGCTCTCACCACCTCCACCTGGCCTAGCCTTCAAACACTGTCCTACCAGGCGGTGAGCTGTCACAATACATAACTCCTTATGCAAACAGACCCTTGGCGTCATGCACAAATACACTAGCGTTAGAGACGCCTGAAAGTGGCTGCAAGGGATAGCTGCTGCACCCGTGATATCCGAGTGCTATGGATAGGGCCAGGTTGCTCAAGGGGGAGTGCAGCAATTTGTAAGACACAATTCACTGGTTGGAGAACTGGGAATCCATCCCTGGAGCAGGTGGTGGTACCAACACAGGCACAATAACCCTTTCCCCGCTGGATCCTTACAGACAGAGGTTGTGTACAAGCCAACCCCAGAGAACCTGCAGCCGAGAGAAGTCTGGTGGTGATGCCAACTACTGAAGCTTATTTGAAGCTCACTTCCTCCTAAGTCTTAGCTTGAGAACCAGTATCAGCTGGTCATGCACTGAATGCCCTGCTTACTTGCTTGCTTATTTTCTTTTTTGGTTTTGTTTTTACTTTAATCACTGAGGTGGCCTGTGCTGAATGCTGTAGATCAGGTTTGGTTAACCAGCCTTGCTCCAGGGCTTCACGCTGTGTACAAATTCCTGCACTGCACAGCCTACTTCTTGTTTGATGACTCCTCCCTAATTCATTGTCCACTTTCACCCCAAAGCTTGTTTCTATTTTCTGTGCTTTTTGTGGTTTTGTCCAAATGCCTTATTACCTGCATTTTCTAGGATATTGTTATTTTTATCTACTCGTATTGCTAATTGTATTTTGCTCCTCTTTATGTCAACTCTGTGATTATCTACAACACTCTATCTCATAAGAACACAATGACATTGTTCAAAGGTGGGTTTTTTTAGATCATTAACCACTGTGTTTAGATGATAACACTGAACTCTACAGAAGACTAGTAGACATCGTCTAAATTCAATACATTGCCCAAAACTGGTACTCTTTGTAGTTTTATGAGATATTTTTCAACCGGTGACAGAATTTATAGCAAATTGCATTTGGAATAAATATTTAATATAATAATGGATAATTATTCAAATAGTTTATTAAAATCCCCGTAAGAACTATGCCACTTTCTTCCTTTAACCCAGTAATTTTTTCCAGCAAACTTTTTCTTGAATCGTTAGGGTAATATAAACTTACTGTGTGCGATACTTTTTTTTTACTTTCTTTTATCTGTATAATTTTTTTACATACTAGTTCCAATAGCAATGGAGATTAAAACAGAGTTAATTGAAATTATTTTCAAAATGTCTTCCATCTTTATTTTTTACTGAAAAGTAATATGTTCTGATTTTATTAATGAGGTAGCTTACCTTTTTGGCCTTTTAATTTAACCCAAATTTATAAGCACTTCCTGTTTTTACAATATTTGTAAATTTGGGGGTTTATATGGAGGCTTTGAGGCAGTCCTTGCCTCTGCCTCAAAACACTAAACAGCCCTCTCTAAACTTTTTTGGTTGTCCTTGCCATTTTACATTGTAGTCCCAGATCTTGGGACTGACTTTTCCAGTCACATGCCTTGTCTTGTCTTCCAGAGGAATTCCTTGTGGTTTTTTTTTTTTTAATTGGCAATATTTTTCTCCACGCACAGAACCAATTAGGTCCCTAACTTACATATTGTTCACCAAATTTCTTTGTGCTGCACACATATCTGTCTCAAAATTTAATGGCCTTCTAACATTATAGTTGGTAAACTCTTTCCTTCTTATATTAATAAATATAAATATTTTGCTATAGCTGGATACAATTTTTTTGGTTTTTTTCCACTCATTAGCACTATCATCAAGAAGCAGATGAAGATCTTAACTATTCAATGAATATTTTAATATCTATATTCTAAAAATGTTTTCTAATGTATCTTACAGAGCACATCCATGATGCTTTGTTATCCGGTGGCAGCCAAATTACCTGAGATTTTGTTACCAAATCTTTCTTACTCCTAGTGTGCTATAATCAAAGTCTACTGAAACTTCTCTCATTTCTCATTCATTTTATCTTTCCTAAGACAACTTCCCAGCCAGGCTTTACTTTCACTTCACATGCACATACTGCACATGACCCTTATATTCTCTCCACTTTGCACCATCACATTTCTCTTACATCATTTATCCAACTGTAATAAAATGTAAAAGCCCTGGAGTGACAGCAAGCTATTGATGACCTTCTGTATTGGTGGGTTCAAAACTAGGCACTTGTGTTATAGCTGTGTGCTGCACATGAGCCAGCAGTGCACCATGGCAAAGGATGCTAAAGATGGCCAACAGCATGTGGAGCTGTATTAACAGGAGCACAGGCAGCATTTGTTAGTCCACATGAATAATACTGCATCCAGTTTTGGACCCTCAGTACTGGAGGTATCAATAAACTGTGATAAGTTCAGTGAGGGCCACCAGGGTGGTTGGGGCTGGACCACTTGCCCCATGAAGAGAGGCTGAGGGACTGGGGCTTGTTCAGTCAGGAGAAGAGATGGCTATGGGGACACCTGCCAGCAGTCCCCAATACCTACAGGGATGTCAGCAAGGAGATCATACAATCAGAGAACCATAGAATCATTTAGATTGGAAAGGACCTTTAAGATCAAGTCCAGTTGTAAACCTAACACTGCCAAGTCCACCACTAAACCATGTCCCTAAGCGCCACATCTACGTATTTTTTAAATACCTCCAGGGATGGTGACTCCACCACTTCCCTGGGCACAGCCTGTTCCAATGCTTGATAACCCTTTTGGTGAAGAAATTTTTCCTAATATCCATCCTAAACCTCCCCTGGTGCAACTTGAGGCCATTTCCTCTCGTCCTACCGGTTGTTACTTGGGAGAAGAGACCAGCGTTCACCTCTCTACAACCTCCTTTCAGGTAGCTGTAGAGAGTGATAAGGTCTCCCCTCAGCCTCCTTTTCTCCAGGCTAAACAACCCCAGTTCCCTCAGCCGCTCCTCATAAGACTTATTCTCTAGACCCTTCACCAGCCTGTTGCCCTTCTTTGGACACGCTCCAGCACCTCAACATCTTTCTTGTAATGAGGGGCCCAAAACTGAACACAGTACTAAAGGTGCGGCCTCAACAGGGCCAAGTACGGGGCGACGATCACTTCCCTAGTCCTGCTCACCACATTATTCCTAATACAAGCCAGGATGTTATTGGCCCTCTTGGCCACCTGGACATACTGCTGCTGGTTCAATATTCAGCCAGCTGTCAAGCAACACCCCCAGGTCCTTTTCTGCCAGGCAGCTTTCCAGCCACTCTTCTCCAAGCCTGTAGTGCTGCATGGGGTTGTTGCGACCCAAGTGCAGGACCTGACACTTGGCCTTGTTGAACCTCATACCATTGGCCTCGGACCATCAATCCAGCCTCTCCAGATCCCTCTGTAAGAGCCATCCTATCTTCAAGCAGGTCGATACTCCAGCCCAACTTGGTGTTGTCTGCAAACTTACTGAGGGCGCACTCGATCCCCTCATCCAGGTCGTTGATAAAGAGATTAAAGAGAACCAGCTCCAATACTGAGCCCTGGGGAACACCACTTGTGACCAGCCGCCAACTAGATTTAATCCCATTCACCACAACTCCTTGGGCCTGACCATCCAGCCAGTTTTTACGTAGTGAAGAGTACGCCCATTCAAGCCATGAGCAGCCAGTTTCTCAAGGGAAACTGGCTGTGGGAAACGGTGCCAACGGCTTTACTAAAGTCCAGGTAAACAACATCCACAGCCTTTCCCTCATCCACTAAGCAGGTCACCTTGTCATAGAAGGAGATTAGGTTAGTCAAGCAGGATCTGACTTTCATAAACCCATGCTGACTGGGCCTGATCACCTGGTTGTCCTGTACGTGCCATGTGATGGCACTCAAGATGATCAGCTCCATAACCTTCTCTGGAACTGAGGTCTGACTGACAGGCCTGTAGTTCACCAGATCCTCCTTCCAGCCCTTCTTGTAGATGGGTGTCACATTTGCTAACCTCCAGACAACTGGGACCTCCCCAGTTAGACAGGACTGCTGATACATGATGGAAAGTGGCTTGGTGAGCACTTGCGCCAGCTCCCTCAGTACCCTTTGGTGGATCCCATCCAGCCCCATAGACTTGTGTGCATCTAAGTGGCGTAGCGGGTCACTCACCATTTCCCCTGGGATTATGGGGGCTTCATTCTGCTCCCTGTCCCTGTCTTCCAGCACAGGGGTTTGGATGCCCAGAGAACAACTGATCTTACTGTTAAAGACTGGGACAAAGAAGGCATTGAGTACCTCAGCCTTTTCCTCATCCTTTGTCACTAGGTTTCCCCCTGCATCCAATACAGGATAGAGATTCTCCTTAGCCCTCCTTTTGTTGTTAATGTATTTATAGAAACATTTTTTTGTCTTTTATGGCAGTAACCAAATGGAGCCAGGTGTTTCACAACGATGCATGGGGGGAGGATGAGAGGCAGCAGACACAAATTGAAACAAGAGTGGTTCAGGCAGGATATGAGGAAAAACTTTCCCTCCCATGAGAGCAGTCAGGCAGTGGAGCAGGTTGTCCAGAGAGTTTGTGCCATCTCCATTCATGAAGGAGATGATGATAAAGCACTGAGCATCCTGGTCTGACCTCAGAGCTGGCCATGCTTTGAGCAGGAGGCTGGACTAGAGACCTCTGAGGTCCTTTATACTGTAATTCTATGGTTACAAAGATCACCCACAGAGTAGCATTAAATATCATATAAAACCATTCTCATAGATCCTTTTATTAAAATTATTCAGATTTACCATTAACCTGGTTAGCATGAAGACTAAATTTCATCACTGGTAATAGTAATAGCTGATGGTGAGATCTGCAGCTCTGGCTCATTTCATATACTCTTTGCTATTGTGTAGAGACACTAGAGCACATTCATGCTCTTGTTCTTTGCCTTCTGTCTCCTAGCAACTCCATCTGCTGCCTTATTTTGTATGTTGGAAGTACAAGTCAGATATTTTTTTTTTTTAGTTAGGGAAAAGCTGCTCCTTCCTTTCTTCCAACCCAGCTTAACACCCAGTTTTATATTTAAAATGCTAGAATCCTTTTTCCACAAGTGAAGTTATTTCATCTTGCACTTTGCCATGACCAGACCCTCTTTTCCAGAAATCTAGGCCAGTCCTTTACCCATGGGTTCTTGGCCACATAGGAATTTCAATGACTGTTAGTATTATTAGTTCCCTCCAAGACTCATTATCCACCTTTGGTTTGAGGGAATGTTTCTGTTGTTTTTTACCCTTATTGTTTGGTCTTTCATGAGCTATAATTAGACATTCTCTGGCATCCATAATTCACACAAATCTCTATTACTCATTCCCTGGCACATGACATACTTTCTTGCCAATATTTGTGGAGCACACTGTGAACTGAGTGGCACTGAAAAGTACGTAATAAAAAGTGCTTACCCTGTACATGCCTGTCAGTTACACACCCATTAAATTTAACTCATCCAGTTCCACTGTGATATTTGCATCCTTGACTACAAGCGATTAGCCATCACAGCAACAGAATCTCTTATCTATCCAATGGATAGAACATCATAGTATTGGGTGACGGGTAGAAAAAAGGAGGGCAAAATCAGTCTGCACTTGGAGGATGTGAGAGTGCCTCAAGAGAGCACCAAAATATTATGAAACTTTTCATCGTTCTTAAAATATTTGATTATTTATACATGGCAGGGTGACTTTTATCTACAAAGTAACAGACTGAAACCTAAGCCTTCTTTGTAGCCTACAGAAAAATCATGATGAATTTCAAGTATTTTCAATAGAATTGGAGCTGAACCTTTTGTTTTAGAGGTCACTGGTTCCTTAGTCTGAGTATTCCCCCCTTCAATATCTTCAGTCCTTTTCAAAACGTGTATTTTTTATGTAATTTAGTCATCTCTCCAAAGCTCCCTCATTGATTTCTAACCACTTCAGGCATTGTCTTTGCTGATATCAGCAAAACATATTGTTGGACTGCAGCTCCTCTCCTCTGGAGAGGAGTTTGTGCCTAAAATTTGAAAAGGTGGATTGAGAAGGAAAAACAGTCTGTCTTTATTGCGTCCAGGTTAGATTGTACCCTAAAACAAAATCTAAAAGAGGAAAGCAGTAAGTGCAACAGCTAGAAAGAATTTTTTTGGTGAACATTTATGAATTTTCAGCTTTATAAATCATCATTCCTAGGACTCTCTCTTTTGAGCTATAGGACTGAGTTGTGGCACTGAAGGTAAATTGGTGTATGGATTCAACCAGTTTTAGGAGAACAGATTAAAAGAAAATGTAAACAGCAAAGTGCGTAACAATATAAGAAGCTTCCCTTATACAACATACAGTTTAGCTGTAGTCCAACTAAAATATTTGTTTTGACTCCTTTATTATGACTCCTTACAAGGAAGGGCACGTTTTGAGAAAACACAGATACCAATGGTGTCCAAGATTTTTATTTTTGAAACATTCCTAAGTAATAGCTAATGGCCAATGGCTAACAGCACAGGTGAGAGCTGGGTTGGTATATAGGTGATGTAGTCAACTATAAAAACCCACCTTATTCCAAAATTCCCATGCAGAGACAAGCTATAATACAGCCAATTGGCCCAAATGTCTTCTTGGGGTCCATTGAGGCTGTCACAAACAGAACTAATAATCCCCTAATTTAACAGAGGAAAATTATGATAATGAGTTAATCCTCCCAAGTGCTTTGTCCATGACACAGTAACAACTAGAAAACAAGCATGGAATATACTGGCTGTTTGTGTTTACTCCTTTTGTAGTTGCCACTGGCAACAAGAAAATTAACATATGAAAAAAATATAATAAAATAGATATTGATTTTAATGGACAAACAATATATCATTTTGAAAAGAAACAAACCTAGCAGGAAAAAAGATGTAATGAAAAATATGACTGTTTTAAGATTTCTTTTTAAATTTGCACAGCTGCAGTCTTCTATCATAGTGAACTAAAAGAACAGTAAATACTAGGCAGCTGACACTTAAATCATTATATATCTTCTAGTTTTCAGCTCAGCATCTGCTGCATCATTTCTCAGACTTCAAAGTGTCTGGAAAGGGAGACTAAGGATAAGAAAAACGCATCTTTTCAACTGAAAGCATATATTTTTCAATGACAAAGGACTACAGGCCATATTTCATTACTATTACACAATAGAAGGGCACTCTGAAACTCTTATTTTAATTTGAAGAAAAAGCTACCTCTACAATAGCAATTTGGAGGGAGGGGTGGTTACAGGAAAAAAGAAACTTGACTGAGACATGTCAGGTTTTCATGGTCAGTGGAAATGAACATGTCCATTTTTCCAAAAGAAGTGACGTTGTAGTGCAGGCAAGCTGTTTCCGAGTGGGAGAACACCCTCAAGTACCTCCAGAAACCAGTTCGGAGAAGCAGTAGTCTTTCCTGTGCTGCGCTGATTTTCAGTGCCAGGGGAGAGTTCTGATTTCAAGGATTCCCTTCTTAAAATGAAAGGGCCTGATTCTTCTCTTACACTTATGGAAATCAGAGGAGAAAGACAATAGAGTAATACCAGCATTAAAGAAAAGAGAGGATAAGACACAAGAGCTTGAACATCGCTTTATTTATCATCCCTTTCATTAAAAGGAATTAGAGTTAATTAGCCCAGCTTGTAGCAAAATTAGACATTCCATGCATATCCTATTTAATCTTTCTATTATCTTTTCTAGGTTTTCTCTATATTTGTCAGAGCTTCTATGAAGGAGCATATTAGATGACTTTGCCCCACATCATTAGAAAAATCAATAATTTTAGTTTAGAATCAGATCAAAACACTGTGGCTCCAAAAAATCAGAACTGTAAAGCCTTATTTAAACCCATTCCTCTGTTAGGGGGAAGTTACACAATTTTCAAAGCCCTTTAGAAGCCTTGAGTACCATATTTTAAAAAGACTGAAGAACTAAAATCCTATTGAAGCCACACTGCTAACCACTGGACCCCCTCTGTGTGCCCTGCCTGAGCGGTGCCTACTCCCTGCCTCTATTTTGAATGACTTTAGCCAAAATCATTTTGCCGTAGAATGAGCTAACCATAAGCAGCATGGATTTCAGCCAGCCCATGCCATTTGACCCTGAGGCCAGCAATAAATCCCCAAAGCCCCAGCAATCAGTAATTCACAAACCAGACATATATTCAGAGAGACTAGAACTTAGAGAGTGGGACTCAGCCCCAAAATGGGATGAAGCGTTGTGATATATTCTCTTCCTACACAAGTGCTCGTGGGCTTGCCATAGGCATGCTGTCAAGCCCTAACTAGTATAATGTGGTCAGGGTACCAGTTTTCATGGAGTTTTAGGAAAAAATTATAATGTTATTGAGGCAAAAGAATGGGGATGCTTTTTCTTCCTTCAAACTGCCCAGTGAAGAAGGAAAGCGATACCCTTGTTTGGCTGTTCTTCCAGCCAGACAAGGAGAGGCTGGGTCACAGCTGGAGCAGGTGCCTCTCTCCAGTCAGAATTCATCACTGGGAAGCATTTACCAATTCCTACAAATTAAAAGCATGTCTCAAAAGTAATTCCTGTTTTTAAAATACAGCTGGAGGGTAATGAAGCCAAGTTAGGTGATTCTGGCTGCATTCTCCACATTCCTCAAAGTAATTTCTGGTTTTTAGACAGTAAGAAGGCTGTCCTGGAAAGAAGGAATACCCTCCTTCCTGCCTAATCTTTTCTGCCTAGAATAAAACAATTAAAATGTGACAGGGAGTGGCAGCCAGGACAAGAATGAAACCTGGTCATTACAGGCCAATTACATTCATTACCCTGGATCCTGGTTTACTTCATGTAACCCAGGGTTAAATCACTGTCTTTTTTAAGATGCCTTTCCCCCCTTATTTCTTACTGACCAGCTGCAGTAGCTTTTTATTTGGCTTGCTGGGGTTTTATGCTGCCCATTCATAAGCCCTAATTCTGCACACACATGCACACGTACATGCAGACACAAACACACACTCACATAAATACCTCTGCTGGTGTGCATGGTACTGTCATGCCATGGTCCTACGGAGGGATTTCCCTGGGCGGCAATGTCCTTGCAAGGCACGTGTTGTAACAGCACATTTTTCTGTGAATCTAGCCCTGGTGTAGGAAGCTGTTTAGGTGTTTTCAAAATGTTAGTCATGTTGCTTGGTTACAACACACAATATTTAAGAACTTAGACACAATAGACCCAAGTAGCCTGGTGCAAGAAAACACCTAAAAAGGAAATCCAGTCCAGCCTTCCACAGAAGTCCTGTTCTGGACCAGCACAGACTAAATTCTACAGAAGATGGTATTTTTGCCATTAACTTCAATAAAACAAGGTTTTCTTGTTACAGCTTTGTTGACAATTCATCCGCTTTGAAAAGCAAACATAAAAACTCATTTCTGAAAAAGGTCAATTTGTACATTGATTTGAAAATTGTGAAGCACAAAGTTCTTTCCAAAAACATCTGAGGGTTTTTGCTTCCAGTGTGGCAGAACTTACCACTCCTTTTCTTGTGATCTGCCTTCTGCCATTATAAAAGGTGCCCGGGAATCAGAATTCACTCTTGCAGTGCTAAATAAATACCAACAATAAGGAATCTAAGATCCTCATTTTTGACAGCTTGTTTTTATAGCATTAATTTACTAGATTTTCCTTATGAAAGATCAATATATTAGGCACTTAACAAAGATGTTCATAATCAGTCAAATATTGATACAAACCTCTGTCTGTTGCTATGATACTGCACTCATTTTGCATTCCCATTTAGGCTATAAGAACATTTGCTCTGTTGTTTACTACAGAAAAGGCAAAACAAAAAATGGCCAGTTTTGTTTCCTCTCCTGTTTAAGGAGAACTTAAACCAATTCATTATACCCCTCATGCTGCCTTTTGTCAGAATTGCAGGGCTGGGACATCACGTTGGAAATCAGCATCGGGTGTGCTGGTTTACTGTTTTTAACCTAGTTACTACAACATTGAAAATTAATAAACAAATTTACAGGTAGGCTTATATGACAGGATATATGTGTCTGATAGGGAAACAGTGTAGAAATGGTTAATGATGGTTCTAATTTCCTCTTCCGCCTGTGCCCGACCTGACAATTAAAAGCAGCTGGTAGAGGGGAAAGTTATGGGGATGGCATGTGTGAAGCTTGCCTTGAAGGTATTTTGTTGGTCTTGCAGATTAAGAGGAAAAAATAATACGGGGAAAATGACTGAGTAGGGACATTAAAAAAGGGTCAAGTAAGGTGCTGCTTTTTTTCTTCTTTTTTTTACTGTTTCATTTGGAATTCTTGTCCTCTGGTTTGAAGTAGGTTCTGGGACTAGCTCTCCTGTAAGTTCTTCTGCAGCTGTTTTAAGGTCAGATGGGCTGTTTTAAGGTCAGATGTACTGTTTTGTCTGTTCCCAAGGTGGTGATGGAGCCATTTTAGCCTGAAAAAGTGTGTCTCTGCCCATGCAGTCTTCTGTTCCTCCTGAGGAGGAAATGTGTAGAGGACCATCTACAGCTTTGTGGTGTAGCTCTGGCTTTGCTGTGCTTTCCTCCTTTCCTCCTTCATTGGGGTAGCTTTGCCTGTTGTGCTCTTTTCTACAATTCGAGAAACTCTGGAGGGTGAAAAGCAGTAAGCAAAATGGTTGTCCAGATCATTACAAGAATGAGAAAGGTCTGAAAGGCAGCAGTGGCTTTGGAGAGGAATGAGAGAGTCCTGCCTTTTCACAGCATATCAACCCCCTTTTTTCTTGGTGTCTATTTGCCCTGTAGTTTCTTTAGAGCCCTACAGATCTTCCCCCACCCTCTCTTACCCCTGTGGGATGCCACTCGCTTCCTAGAAACCTGCTTCTCCACAAAAATTGTCTGCATGGCCAAAAAGGTTTGAGTTAGTTCTCGACCTTAGCCAGAAGGGAAGCAGTGGCTTTGGAGATAAGGGAGCAAAGGGCTAACAAGCATCACAGTGGAGAGGGGTCAAGGCTGACCATATAATTGCCCAGATTATATGGTGGGCATATGCAACTCCAAATTCCCTGTTGGATGTGGATTAATCCCTGAATTATATTGACAGGAGGCATTGTGGCTGCCTGTGATAAGCCCATCTAGAGGAGATCTCATGGAGATTGTTGGAGCTCTTTGTGTAAACATAAAATCGAGTATTTCTTCAATGAGAATGCCAGACAGTATGCAGAAGCACACTTAAACTACGTAGGAAATAATCCTGGGCAGTGAGGACTTCTGTAGGCATAGCAGTGCAGCCACCTGTCATAATCATACTTTCAAAACAAAGGTGCTGTCTAAAATGGAGAAATTCATGGGGCAACTATTCTGGCATAACAGTATTAGCAATGGGTTGTTACACTGGTCTGATTATACACTACTATAAATGCACTAGTGAATTTTCCTGTGCAAATAAGCCTTATAGAGGAAAGTGCAGTATTTTTTATTGTGCCCTGATGAAAGACTGAAATGTAAAAAGAACAGCGTGCACAATCTGTCCTTTGAAAGGAAAAACAGCAGTTCTGAGTGTGCCTCTTCCTCTCAGGCAGACACAAAGGACTTGAAGGCAAGCCTGTTGTATGACTGCTGTAGTGCTCTCTGCCCCTCATTTTAATTAATGTATAGCACTGAGGAGGAACTAAATCCTGCTTGTTTTACTCAAGCAAGTGATCCCATTGACTCGAATTAAGCTACCTGCAGGATTAGAAGCAGAAGGATTAAGACTTCAGCGTAGCAAATTCATTTCACTCTTTTTCAAATGCAAATAGTCGTCTCTTGATTGTCAGCTTGATTGTCTGTTGGTTGTTTAGCACAATGAGGTCCTGATTCTGCTCCCTGATTGTGTCTCCTAGGCTGCTCTGTACCACAAACAGACTCAGCCTCCACAGAATAATTGGGGTGGAAGTGGAACAGGTGCCTTAGCAATTTTTGTGTGTGTGTGTGTGTGTATATATGTGTGTGTATATATGTGTGTGTGTGTATATATATGATATTTAAATATATCTCAAAGAAGACAGAAAAACTTTCTCATAGGGAATTTGTTACATTAATTAGCTGAATCCCTGAGCTTCCAGTTTGCAATGTGTTTTTATACCTATTTTCCCTTTTATGTAGACAAGCTTTTGCTCATCTCTCTCCCCCACTGTGATGCTGAGGGAGAGATACTGATACTTGATACACAGGATGGGAAGTCTCACATTATTTTACAACTCATGCAACTATCTTGTGAAACCACTTTATAGCTGCTCTCATTAGAATGTCTCCACTGAGTTAAATAAATTACTCAATGTTAACTCAGCTGTAACTGAGCACGTATTTTGATCTGAAATGTCATTTTAATCTGTAACCTATCATTTTAACATACCTAATAGTTATTTTAGGCGGGGACAGCATAGGCAGTTTATTGTTGATTTTATTTAAATGATTTGAAAAATCCAGTAAAAGAGACTGTTACTATGTTTATCAGAAGTCTCATAGCATCTTGAAGCTCTGCCAAATTATTCCTAATTGTATGATGCATATCTCTTCTTTACCTTTACATAAAGGCTGAATCTTTCCAGAACTTCTCTTTGATCATCTATTTGATTTGCCACGAAAGCTAAGTTTTACCTTCCTGCTGAAAAAAAGCACATTAAGAATTCTCACTAGGTCAATGTTATAACTTCTCTAATTTTGTGAAAAAAGATTTAAAATTGACACTGTGTATCATTGAACATTACTGCAAAAGGAAAACAGTGATACGTTGTGAGGTTATATAGCGTACCAAGGGGTTGAGATCCAAACAGAAACTAAAAAAATGAGGAAAACCAAGAAAAAAAAAAAAGGCAATTTAGCAGAACTCAAGTAAGTGTTGAAACTGTTTTTAAGAAAACGTAAACTGTTCTTCATCATTTAGAATGTCTCAAAACTATATTTTTAAATAACACACTCTCTTATGAGCACTTCTGGCTTTGTAGCTGGGATTACTGGATGAGTCTCTACTGCCTATATTTAAAAGTTCAACCTTCTGAACCTAGAAATTATTTGAAAAATGGAGCTCATTAGAAGCAGCGTATTTTGTGTAACCCTCAGAAACTCTACGGAGTGTTTGGATGTCAGGCTTAGAGCTGTGTTTGCTTACTCTGATCCTCCAAAAGTCAGTACCCTTGGGTATGTGCCATCTATACCTACACAATTCTGATTGAAGAGTAACAACTCAAAATTTGGCATGCTTGCTGGAATCAATACTTCAGGTCTTCTTTCTTGAAGCTTTAATGTTGTTAGTTTTTATAATGCCTTGCCAGTACAACCCTCCTGACCTTGGGTTTACCATTGTGTTTTCCCGATTTGGCAGTAAGACTCCTTTGAGGGAACAGAGCCAGTGCACCCCTTAGAAGATAGAAATCTAGGATGCCAAATCCTCACCAAGTTTAATGAAAGAATAGGAAAGAACCAATAAATTATCTGGCAACTCTGACTTTGCAGCAAGGAAGATCCTGGAAAAAAAAATTATGAGTCAATTACAAAGTCAAAAATATGATCTGGCTTAAAAAAAGTCAGAAGCTCCTGTAAGGAGACATAACAAATATGATGAAATCTGGGGTTGAGTGGCGTGCTTAACGTATCAACCTTTAGAAAGATGTTTGACATAGTAATACAGCAGATTAATAAATAGTCAGGTACAAATTAGACACCTGCTTTTACTCTTCAAACAACTGCTTGGACTGAAGACAGGCAGCAGTTAACTACAGCTGTTACAAGGTCATGGTACAGACAAAGACTTGTAAATAGGGTAATACCGTTAAGTGAAAAATAAATTATCGTCCTGTTGATATTTCACCAGGAATACCACAATGTCACAAATTGCTTGGTAAAAGAGTAACATCCTTCCTAGTAACTCTGTGAGATACTCAAGCAAGTCTTTACTGTATCGCAATAAACATTTTACAGGTAAAATGCACTGTAAATGAAACATTAATTTAAATGCATTAGTTCTTTAATCATAGGATTGCTGGAGACCTGGCATGGCTCAGAGGATTGAAAAAGGTGCTGGGCTTAAATGATACTCAGTAGAGGCTCAGGCAATTGCCATTACAAATCTATTGGCAACCTGCACTGCATTTGATAGTAACTAAAATTCTCTCCATTGGTTCTTGAGTGACCAAAATAAAGCACATCTAACAGAATTGTGGGGGACACACTGACCACATTCTCAAACCCTTAATGATTATCATAAGCTCAGAAACCAAATATTTGTGAATAATGGGGCAGAGCTTCCCCCACTCACAAGTGCTATTTCAGTAGAGAAGAGAGCAAGAGTAGGATTCATTACCGAGGTCCATCAATGATGCTTCATTTAGCCCACAGCTCACCACCTCTGCCAGCAGTGCGATTCCACCTCTGCTCAGCACAGGCTGTGTTGCCTTATAGCACAGCATATGTGTGTGTTTTTATAAAGAGCTAGGGTTTTGTTGCTTCAACTGCTTGTCAAATGTAATGATAAAATATACTTGAAATACAATGGCAAAAAGCAATTCAGAATAATGCTTAATTTTCGTTCTGCATAAATCATTCACATAAGAAGGTCAGAGAAGATCAATTTAAGACCAACCCCGAGAGAGAAGTTAGGTGCCTAAAAGTTATGTGAATAATAAAATGTCTCCTGAGAATGATCTGCATTGTCACTGTACAGGGAGATGTCTCAGGATGGAATTCAAAACAGCCAGCATGCTAAGCAGGCAAGTGTCTGGACTTAAGCAAAAGACGTCTGAAATCCCACTGTTCTCTAAAGCTCAGGGCCTTTTGATCTGCATAATGTTCTCTTGAAAATATAACTTCACATCATTTCTTTCAAAGAAGTTTGTAGGACTCCAAGTGACATTTTTAAAGCCAGTAGGTGATGTCACTACTCAATAAGACTCATACCTGACTGCTAAAAGTAAAATCATGTCAGTCTTAGAGCACTTAGTCAGATTTTGCACCTCCAGTGATTCTTCTGACCATTTATATGTTGTAATGTTCCTTTCTCTGCTATTCTTTTACTTCCCAATACTTTGAACTGCTTTTGGGTTTGACGTGGGTCAGGATAGAGACTGCTGTTAAGACAGTGTGTAAAAATCATAGATTTGAACTCGTTCAGACACAGTATTGAACCAGGGCCACACAGGCTGGGTGGATGGTATCCCTTCTGGGTTATGGCAAAAAGAACCAATCCTTCTTCTAGCTCTGTTCTAGAGACATTTTCAACTAAGTTTTCCAAGGAACCAGATTCATTACATGTGTTGGAACTTCTCCAAAAGCTGCTTTGGGATTTGAGTTCCTCAAAGGACGCAGATGCTGAGAGGAATGCCTAGTTGCTGGTTCACAGTCAGTCTTCGGTGGAGGGAAGAGGCTGAGCTGTTCAGAAAGGGTAGTTCTCACCAGTGGATTAAATTGTGGTGCTTTAGCTTAAACAGTTTTCGCTACCATAACTGTGGAGACCACTCTGGTGCATTTATGCCCATGTGTTTTCTGGGAGAGGATTCTCTGGACCAAGGGAGGAAAGCCAGGCAGTACTGGAGCTGTATTCGGCACAGTGCTGTCGTGCATGGCCAAGTTTCCAGAAATACCATACAGCAGTTTTTCTGTTCAGCAGGTGGAAGAGCTGATGTTATGTGGCTGATCATTATTTCCCTCCTATGTTCACAGTAGTACATGGATGCTATCATGATTGTCAGCATTTACTATCTGTGGGAAAGAAAACATCAAATACCTGGATTGTTGTTTATTATAATTGTAATTTGTAATGATTTCTGTAATACCTGCCGTTCAGAACTCTTGCTCCAGATTTCTGTTTCTTATGACATGAAAGAAGGCTATCAATCATAGTATTTATATACCACTTTTCTCGAAGAAAGTCTTGGGACTGAAATACAAAAAAAACTAGTCCTGCCCATACATTTTCTTAGCTGAAAATATTTGTGTAGGACAGACTGGGTGTCTTGCTATTTTATGCCCTTTTCACTTACAATTTAAATTGCTATACAAACATAGTACAGACTTTTATGCAAACTATCAGATTCACTATTGTCGATCTAATAAAAAAAGCTAATACTGAGAAAACTGCACTTCGTAGAGATCTCTTCTGATGCTCTACAGAAGAGCTCAGTAGGTCACTACTTGCATATCGGATGTTTTAAACTTTCCCTTCAGACATACAAAAATAATTTGGTTTAGATATTTAAACTTGCAACAGAGAAAGTATCTCCTTTATTTTTAAAAGAGTGCACTGTATGCTTTACCTTTAGGCTCAGTAAAAGATCTGTTATAACTGACTTGATGGTTATATTCCTAATGGGACATGTAAATGTCACAAAGTACGTTTCTGGTTTTTGTAGAGAAATTTCCTAAAATTTCTCTTAAGAAGCAGGATGGGATAAGAGTTTATTGGGGTCTTGTCCTTATAACTACTACTGAAGGTCAGTTTCTCCTTTAAGTCTTCGTAAGATATAGTCTTTTTTCAAGTTGTATCCAGCTTGTCTTGGAGGGTTCATTTTGTCACAAATCAACTATACCAAGCACGCTGAAGAGTACAATATAAATTGTTCAGTTTTGTTTTGAATTCCTTTGTTGCTAGATGTCACCTGGCATCCCCAGGTTCAGTGAACTCAGTCGCTAACTTGCTCAGTCTGAGTTATATTCTCTGTTTTTCAGATGGGACACTTCTGCTACTTCCGCTTCTGTTCTTGCTGCAAGAGACATCTCCAAATGGCTCTGAGGCTTTCACTTGGATTTAAGTAAGTCTTCCCATTCAACGGTGGACTCGCTATTTTTAGGAATTGCTGGAAACATTGACTGCATTTATAACAATTATAATTTATAACAATTTCTGTGGCAGATAAATATGAATTTATATAGACAATATGAGTAGCAACATGGGAGAATGACTGCGGTTTTCATAGTTAAATTCTAAAATAAATTCCTCAATTCCTGTGTCTTTTCCTACCATGCTAGTGTCACAGAATCAGAATCACAGGGGTTGGAAGGGACCTCTGGAGATCATCTGGTCCAACGCCCCTGCCAGAGCAGGTTCATCTAGAGCAGGCTGCACAGGATGGCATCCAGGCGGGTTTTGAATATCTCCAGAGTCGGAGACTCCACCACCTCTCTGGGCAGCCTGTTCCAGTGCTCTGCCATTCTCAAGGTAAAGAAGTTCCTCCTCATGTTTAGATGGAACTTCCTGTGTTCCAGTTTGTGCCCGTTACCTCTTGTCTTATCACTGGGCATCACTGAAAAAACAAAAAAGACTGGTCCCATCATAATGGTCATAACCATTAAAACACTTTTTGTATGGATTACTGTTTATAATATTTTATATGGGTATTCTCTGTGCTTTTGTGCTCATTTTTACTTGAAACAGCACACTCGTACTTAATGTAGACACCTGCTATGATTCATCAGTTTACTCTGTTAAGAGAAGAATAAAGGCTAAGTAATTCATATTACTTTAAAGCTACATATGTTGTAATTAACAAAACATAAGCAAAAAAAAAAATCATGTGATACTCCCTATAAAATTATCTATATTTTAAAATAACTTCAAATACAGAGACCATCTCATTTAACTTTACTGATTTGCAAACAGTCTTTAGGCACTGCGTTACATCCTACACATTAATTTGGTCTTTTAAAATATTCATAGGTCTAAATTAAGTATTTGAAATAATTTCCATTTTGAGTCTTAATATGAATATTAAAATCCCAAGGCAACTCAGAACTTACATATTTAAAACACATTTTAAATTTACTGATAACTTCTTAAAAGTATGGTAATCTGTTGAGTTAGAGCTTGGAACTTAAAACATAAACAAACTGTTTAATAATATGACCTATATATTAGAAGAAAAATTATGCATAAATGGTTGGTTGGGTTATAGATTAATCCTATTAGTCCTTCTCTCCCAGTTACAATCACAAAGAAGTTCTGCATCTGTCTTACCTATTGTCTGCATTGAATTAAAAAAAGGAAAATATTTATTGTATTTTACTTAAGTTTTAAATTCAAATTGCTAGCTGAAAATGAGGAGGAATCACTGTGTGGGCTTCATCAAGGCCCACTGAAAACAGGAAAGACAGGTCAAGCTACACGGACCAGTTATGGTACCAAATACAAGTGCACAACAGAGCACTTCTGTAAGAATGTCTACTTTAACTACCCAGTTCCAAATCATAGAATTATAGAATGGTTTAGGTTGGAAGGGACCTTAAAGATCATCTAGTTCCAACCCCCTTGCTGTGGGCAAGGATACCTCCCACTAGATCAGATTGCTCCAAAGCCTCATCCAACCTGGCCTTGAACATTTCCATGGATGGGGCCTCCACAACCTCCCTGGGCAACCTGTTCCAGTGCCTCACCACCCTCAGAGTGAAAAATTTCTTCCTGAGATCTAATCTAAATCTATCCTTTTCCAGTTTGAAGCCATTACCCCTCAGCCTATCACTACCTGCCCTTGTAAAAAGTCCCTCTCCAGCTTTCTTGTAGGCCCCTTTCAGATACTGGAAGGCTGCTATAAGGTCTCCCTGGAGTCTTCTCCAGGCTCAACAACCGCAACTCTCTCAGCCTGTCGTCATAGCAGAGGTGCTCTAACCCTCTGATCATCTTTGTGGCCCTCCTCTGGACCTGCTCCAACAGGTCCATGTCCTTCTTATGTTGGGGGCTCCAGAGGTGGACATGGTATTCCAGGTGGGTCTCACAAAAGATGAGTAGAGGGACGGAATCACCTCCTTCGATCTGCTGGCCATGCTTCTTTTGATGCAGCCCAGGATACGGTTGGCCTTCTGGGCTGTGAGTGCACATTGCGGGCTCGTGTTGAGCTTCTCATCCACCAAATACTCTCACAGACCAAGCATATTTTTAGTCCTGTACAGAACGTGATCAGTTTAGGTTCCAAACTAGTTTTGGGAATCCTAGCATGAAAATATTTTAAATTGGACACTCAAATGCCTCGAGCTTTTGCTGTAGGACAGAATGCAGAGGAATGACAGAAAGGCAGCTGCAAGTTTTGAAAGATGCTGAAAATAATAAGGAAATTATTTATGTATACCTTACTCTCACGCCAGCATAATTCAAGGTGATTTTGTTGCGTAGACATCATGTCAGAAACTTCCCAGAAATACCTACCCTGCAGCATTTGTTTTGTTGCTAATGCTGGAAAACTTTGTAACAAACCCACAGGGCAAATTCTGACAAACTGGATGAGATTAAGGTGGCGATTCATTTCCCTGAGTGATGTGCAGATGAGTTTTTAAACTGCAATACCTTTCATGAAGATGGATAACAAGAAGATGTGGTAATTATATATTTATTAAACTTAGCAAATATGCATGTCCATGACTTCTGAAATTCCTTTCAGCCTTTTCAGTTTATTCCGTAGTTCTACAGCTATTTTTTGTGAGTCTAAAATGTTCAACTTCAGCCTAGAGGAATACACCGTACTATAGCTTTGCTGACTTCCACCACAGAATGCTGAGGACAAGTAAAAAGATTAATAGACTTTTTTTATGAGCATACTTGGGTGCTGTTCTGGGCATTGCAATCCCAAGTTCAAAAACAGTATGCAGTATAGTGACACAGCATCAGGTTTGGCATCCTTTGCCCTAACCCTCCTCCAATGCTATTTCAGTAGGTTTTGAACCCTCCTCTTCCCCTCTACTAACATTTAGGACTCACCTTGCCTACCTTAATAAACCATTAAAACACCATGCTCGTCACAGCCATCCTGTTACCTCAGACACTTTCAATCAGAGTTGGATGCTTTTGGCAATAGAGATGTAGTCACGGAAGGCAATGAATTATAACCAGCCCTGCTTCACTTCTCCTTTCTCTACAACAGTTGCCATGTGGCCAGCCTCTGCTCCTCTCTCGCCTGTTGTTTCCTGTCCCTCTTCAACAATGAAGGGATAATTGAGCCTTCCCTGCAGCCGAGGCTCTGAAAAATTGGAGGGTCTGTCTCTTGCTTAATGCTATAATTTTGTCTCTGCAAGCAGGAAGCCTGCTGCTGTAGGAAACAGACAGCTTTGAAGAATAACTTGCTTGCAAAGAAATGTCTTCTTAGACCAAGTCAGAAGTTCTTTTGGTCATCCAGTAAAAAAAAACGTCTGCGTATTTTGACCTTCCAGAAGTTAGATATCCCCGGATGGATTCAATGAAAATACGCCCTTTCATTTTACTTTTTACCCAAAGCTCTTGCTTTCTTCTTGCATTCCTTGCATTCTTATAGTTCTTTATTAATCAGAATTTAGCAGGGGTCTTTGAAACATCTTACAAATGTTTTGTAATAAATCTGAATGTGAAAAAGCACCTTGCTTTTTCATTATATCAGGATTACACATTTTGTTACCCTCACACTTGTTCTCTCACCTCTGCCTAAGATGCTTAATAGGGTGGCCTCTAGTTGCGAGTTTGAATAAAGCACAGATACAGCATGTGCTTGTTTACTTATGTTCTAAACTTGAATGGACCAGCAATGAAGTAATTGCTGACAAATGAGCTCAGTATATAGGGATGCGGGTGTGCTCTTTCAGCTAATGTGGTCCACATTATGTGGTCTCAAATAGCAGGGAGTAATAGTCCTTGCAAATTATACTTCCCATTCTGGCTGCGACAAGGAATTTTGCAGCAATAGTGCCTTCCCAGAGAAAACCATCAATGCTGCAATTTTTATTAATTTGTTTGAAGGATGCTTTCAGGAATCTCCAAGGGAATCATTAACAGACTGCAGAAATCAGCTGTCACTTTAAGCGATCCTTCTTCCTTTTTTTCTCCTCCACAGGGACCAATACAATGATTTTCATTAAAGAAGATCAGCTTTTAGCTGCACTTCATACAAAATTTTCACTAAAAATAAATGAACAGAAATAACATTCATGAACATAAGTTACTATTTGTTTCCTTTCCTTTTTGTTCATTGGATCAGGGGATGCCACATGAAGCAAGTCTTATTTTAATAACATGATTCAGCTTCTCTATTGAAACTTGGCATCAGATTTTCAGAGATTTGAAATATAAAATGTAAATGTGTACCATCTTATATATGCAATTTCTGCATTATTAATCTGTTTCCTAGAGGGAGGTACAAGCTACCCTGCTGCTAAGTCATTAATGAAGTTCTCCTATCTAATTAATCAGAGGAAGTAGCTATGGGAATGGTGTCTTGTGGAACTAGAAAGGTATACTCTGAAACATGCTCTGTTCCTAAACTTTGGTGTTGGCATGAAACTCTTAATTCAAGTGCAAGTCATTATCCAGGAAGGTAATTTTGACCCAGTGTCAGGGGTTAGATGGCTATGATGGGATACAGGTCTGCTCAGGTCTTCTAGATGGGCGTTGCGAATCTTATCCTAAGAGGGGAGATGCGGGGTTGAACTCCCTGAGAGACCTTGCAAATCTCCTACCTCAGCACTTCAACACTTTCTCACCCCAGTTGGCTACATAAGAGCTGCCTCCCACACGTTCTGCTTCTAACTGCTGATGCAGTGATTATTCCAGGAGAATTATTTATGTTATTTCTTAACTGCTGATGTTCCTAGCCCAGCAGGAGTATGTCTGCACGTGGAATAACAAAAAACACATATGTTGAGGAATGATACTGAGTATTCTTTTGTCTATTTATCTTAACATTTTTGGATTCTAGTTTTCTTTAAAATCTCCTTGTAGCTAGGGGTTTTATAAATAAAAGGTGAAAGGGAATTATTTAGCAATATTTAGCACAACAAATTATTAGGTATTAAGGACCACTCTTATATCTAATAAGAAAAGAGTAGAGAAAGAGCACATCTTCAGCTGGATAGACATGCACTTTATAATTTGAGACTTTCACAGTTGAACCATAACTCATGCAAAAAATTATGTCTAAAAACAATATTTAACCAAAGTTTTGACTTTGCTCAGATCCTCCAAGATAGGCCTGTCTAGTCAATTCACTGTAATCGGCTACTGAAGAACCGTCTCCTTGTGAGCTCCTTATTAAACTGTAGCCTTATTTACATCTTACAACATTTCTTGCAAATTAGATCGAGCAATGGATACTTGATTCAGTCAAATGTTTTTCAAGCGCTCACCAACAGATGTTTTGCTCAGTCAAGCTTGTACCTCGTGGTTCAATGTTTATGATGCTTTCCATGAAGGATTTCTTATTAGAATGGATATTTGTATGTATGGCATGTCCTCTAATCACAAGTCCAGTAAAGCATGTGTGAGCAAACTAATTTGTGGGCAGCAACTACTTGTTACTTCTGATTTATAGATGTCTGAGATATTTAATTAGAAAACAAAGATGACATCTTATGATTTAAGTTGCCAATATCCTAGACATCCATGAATAACAAGTCAGAAAATCTGGCAGTAGCTTGGCTGACCTTGACTGACACATATATGTAAATTATGATACTTATAAATAAGAAACAGGAAAAAATGACTCGGTTCATCTAAAATTTAATTGCTAAATGATAGTTTAGATTAATCTCATCCCAATCAATAACAATCAAGAATATCTTAATAAAATAAAACCATTACAAACAAAAATGTTCTTTTGTTATGCAACAAAAAATGTTTAACTAAACACACAAACCTTTATTTATAGCAAACAGAAATATCAACTCATTTCACAGTGTAATACTTGGATCATCAGATGTTAATCTGATATCAACATGGCACCTTTCTCCTAACGAACTTTACAAAGCACATATCACACCAGGAATGTGTAAATCATTTCATGCCAAGAACACCCCAATCTGCAATGTGCCATGTTCTAAAACCTTTATGGAAATTAACCTGTGCGTACTGTGTGAAAAGATTCAAAGGAATTCAGTCTGGATAGAGACAAAATTACTGCAAGTATCAACATATTTTTCTGCATACAGTCTTATAGTCTTTTACCTGCTGTAGTCTCCACAGGATCTTAAAAAATTCCACCTGCTTTGATCAGATTACAAGATCCAATCACGCCTCTTTTGCGTGACATTCCAGTTAGAGTAACTCAATCTCTTATCAACGGAATATTTCATTTAAACTGATTAAAAAACATAAGAAAACATCATTAATTTTAAAGGAAAGAAAATAATGCAACTTCTAGAATACATTAACCATGATTACTGAATGATTCCACAAAAAGTTACCTTGTATTAACTAAAGCTAAAATTCCTCTTTTGAAACTATAGAGGGGAGAATCAAAGGAAGGCTTATCATGATAGAGGGTGGCAACATGCCATTCTTCTTTTGTTGTCGTTGGCAAGAACACAATCATGTGCCCTTTAATCTTTGTTATTCAGCCTGCTGCTCATATGGATAACACAATCAACCACTTCTTTCAATCAAAGGAATAGGAACAGAATTGTCTGCATTGGGACAGGTGCCAAGACTAGACTGAATTTATGAAATCCAACTACTATGTTTCTGAGACTGACGTGCAGTTCTAAACTGTAGAGATAAAAATATTCTGTACTTTTCTGTACACTTAATACTTTCTAGCACATCAAATTGCTTATGAATACGTTGAAAATAGTGGACCAATAGATTAAAATTTAGAAAGATAAGATTTCTTCATTTGACTGCTTAATTTAAAAGATATCTGTAGTGTGGCACAAAATCATTTCCTAAGCAATAGCTTTAACTTATTAATATATTTTATTTCACACCTCACAAACATAGTGCACACATATGGCATTACTAATAGTTTTACTAGAAATAGCAATATACTTGATAAATTCCATTTATTCAACTTTGCAGATTTTTTTTCTTTGTAGTTTTCCTAATGCTCAGTCCCATTTATGCCTGATGTATATTTCAAGAGAGCTAAAACCACTTTAACTTGGAAATTCTAGGAAATGTTTTAAGGTTCTTTGTCCCTTTTTTAACTCATCTAACTTTTTTTTTAAATAGTGACATCTGAGCAATTGATAACTGCCAATGTCAATTCTTGTCAACTTTTAAAAGGCGGTTAAAAATAGTTTCAGGCAGTGGAGTGGCCTTGCTGATTCTGTGTTTTTACTACCTCTTTTTAATGTATTATTATATCAGGAAAAGGGGATTAGTGCTAGATTGAGAGAAAGGACTTTGGTGCAGGAAGACACCATTGAGTAGAACAGAGCCCAGAGCTCCATGCAGAGTACATGAAGAGCTGCCTGAATTTAGAGCAGTGAATAGGCTATCCTGAAGAAAGATGTGTATTTTAAACCCTGCTTTTTGGTGCATGAAATCCCATGTATCTACATGGGATTCACCGTCCAGATCCTTACGCTAACAGTGTGTGCCTCTACTCTGTGTATTAGCCTCGCAGATGGAGCCTTTGCCTATGGTATGAAAGACCCATGTTTCCTTCCTTGTGTGCCTGAGATCATAGATGCTTTGGCATGACAACGTCTAATAATTAAGCACCTTGATCTACTGGAATTACCCGGGGTGCCAGGGGTGCGATGGGTGCTATGCAACCAGTGGGGAGGTCTAGATGTCTCTGGAGAGCAACCTACACACTAAATAAGTAACTAGCCTGGAAGAGGCATGAAAAGACACTCATTGTGTTGTGTTTGCATGGCAAGGTTGGGGTGGGGGGGGTGGGGGGCTACAGCGGTGGCTTCTGTGAGAAGCTGCTAGAAGCTTCCCCTATGTTCAACAGAGCCAATGCCAGCCAGCTCCAAGACGGATCCACCACTGGCCAAGGTCGAGCCCATCAGCAATGGGGGTAGTGCCTCTGTGATAACGTATTTAAGAAGGGGGAAAAAAAACCAGCTGAGCAACTGCAGACAGAAAGAGGAGTGAAAATCTGTGAGAGCAACAGCTCTGCAGACACCAAGGTCAGTGGAGAAGGAGGGGGAGGAGGTGCTCCAGGCGCTGCAGCAGAAATTCCCTTGCAGCCCATGGTGAAGACTATGGTGAGGCATGCTGTCCCTCTGCAGCCCATGGAGGTTAACGGTGGAACAGATATCTACCTGCAGCCCGTGGAGGACCCCACGCCAGAGCAGGTGGGTGCCTGAAGGAGTCTGTGGCCCTGTGGCGAGCCCACGCTGGAACAGGCTCCTGTGGACCAGTGGCTAGAGGAGCCCAGGCTGGCGCAGGTTTGCTGGCAGGGCTTGTGACCTGTGGAGGAAATCCACCCAAATGAAACTTCTGAAACTGTAGGTGTATGCATTGGAACAGGACGTGTTTGCATGTGAGCATTGTGTAAATCGTTATTGATAAATGATTTTGCTTATAACATAACCAATCAGTTCAACTTATGTGTGTGCAACTTCTCTATGATTGTTGGTTGCAATTTCAATTTCTCTGTACCAATAACTACTCTTGATGATTTGTCTTTTGATTACATGCTGTATCACGAGCTACAACCCACACCTATGGGGATGAATCTAACCACAATCCAACAACTCCTTCACTACCCTGACTTAATCAATCTTCTACAACAAGCACGAGAGACTGGACAAAAGACTCTTATCACAGTCCACCAAGACGTTGAAATACATTGAGTGCTAAAAAGAGTCAAAGGAGATGGAGAACACCGATGGTGGGAAGTCCTGTTTGGATGGTGTCCAATGGCAACTGAAATACTAAATCTGGCATTACATCCTATAATAATCTTATTGATTGCTGTTACATTATGCTTGTTGTTAAATATTGTTTTATATATTGCAGTTTGGAGGATGGCTAAGCAAACTGCATTTTTGCAGAAATTTCCCCACGTATATGTCACTTAACCAGGATAAAACTAGGAGAGACCAGTCAAACATAAAATTTCTCTCAAAATTATAATTGGATTACGACATTCCCTGTTCATAGGCATAGAGGCAAGAGGCAACCACACTGCCACTCTATGGATGAGATAACCTGACTTTAGTCACGGGGCAGATTGTGGTGGTGCAACACACCCCCACCCCACCAACTCTCAGGCCTCTTGATACTTGGTGCGATTCCATCCCCATCTGGGCCACATAATAATACCATGACCAGAACGATACATAATGGTCTAACATGAAAGGAAAAAAGGGTGGAAAGCAACGGACTCGAACACTACGGCAACCCCTTAGTGTACCTGCTTCTCATGGCTCCTACCGTTTGAAGATAATAACTATAATCGATCACTCCTGACAACATGTGGATTGTGGCCACAGAGAGGGGGGCGCCAGGACCACAAGTCCTAATGAGTCCTGGGCTTGTGTAACCAATGGAAAGTGCTGGACTATTGCATTGTCCAAGCTGAGCTGGAGTGGAAAAATATGTGAGGAAAATCAATTATCTCGGATCCTGTAAGTAGCGATTCTAGTAAAGACCCTTTGAGCTCTTCTGGATCACAGTAGGCTGTGGCCAGGACCTCCCCTGAGTCGGGACACTATCTCAGGCAAACTTTGTGAAAACTAGAGACCAGGGTGAGAGAATCCTTCTCGAGCCTCAACTACAGCCTGTTGAGGAATGCTGATGCATTGTATTTACTCTAACTCGGAAGGGAAATTCTAACTATAGGCTAGCCTCTCTTTCATCCACCTCTCCATTTATATGTTTGTATGCATTAGCTTTATGGATGTGGATGTTCTTCCATTTTCCGTGCACTTGTAGGAGTTAGAAGGGGTACTTGTCGACTCGATAGAGTCATGTGACATTAAGAGATCTCTGATCTCAGCAGTTTCAAACTGCAGTGTGTGTATGTGTAGATGTGTGTGTGCGTACGCTTATATGCTTTGCTTATATACATATTAATCTGAAACCTGCGTTCTTACTTACATATATACATATATTGGTTTGGGATACCTTATAGTAAGTTAGTGTAAGTCTTGTCATCTCTGAATCTGTAATTAAGTTGCTGTTAAATCATTTTGTAAATCTTCAAATCAGTTAATGATTAAGTGCTGCTAAACTCAATCCTTTGATCTACCTCAAATCATTAACAAAATTGAGCTGTTGCTAAATCATATCTCTGTCTAATACCTCCATCCCACAACACCATGCTGGAGCAGTCTGTTCCTGAAGAACTGCACCCCGTGGAAGGGACCCAGCTGGAGCAGTTAGTGAAGAACTGTAGTCCTTGGGAAGGACTCATGTTGGAGAAGTTTGTGGAGGACTGTCTCCTGTGGGAGGGACACCATGCTGGAGCAGGGGAAGAGTGTGAGGAGTCCTCCCCCTGAGGAGGAAGGAGCGGCAGAGACAACATATGATGAATTGACTGCAACCCCCTTTTCCTGTCCCCCTGCACCACTGTGGGGGAAGAGGTAGAGAAAATTGGGGGTGAAGGAAAGAATGGAGGGGTGGGGGAAGGGTGTTTTAAGATTTAGTTTTTATTTCTCGTTACCCTCTGATTTGGTTGTTAATAAACTAATTTCCCCAAGTCAAATCTGTTTTCCCCATGACGGTAATTGCTGAGTGATCTCTTCTTGTTCTTAACTCAACTCCTGAGCTTTTCATTATATTTTTCTCTCCCCTGTCCAGCTGAGGACCACCACACTCATATAAGGACACATGCAAAAAAGGTCTCTTTCACACTGCAGATTAGATAGCTATAGCCACCAAGGACCTAGAATATCTGACTCTTCTTATGAAGTAGGCAACTAATTAGGTAGGTTTTACTATTAAGGTATGCCAATGAAACTCCTCTTTTTCATAAGAACTTAACGATCAATACAGTTTCCTTTAGACAGATCTTGGATTAAAGAACTGCTCAGGTCCTTCCACATCCTCTCAGCTGAAAACCCCAGTCATTGGATTACTGACTTGTCATCTTCTATACCTCCATTTTGCATTTTTGGCTGCAATGTATCCTGGTTTCAAAAATAAGAATGGAGACACCACTCCCCAGACAAACTGAGATACTCTGATAGTGGTGAAGGTGTTCTTATGAAAGGATTGCAACTGAATCACTTCAGGCTGCAGAAGATATGAACTCAGGTTTCCCATTTCTTTCACACATGTTGTAGTGATGAGCCTATGTTGAAAAAAAAAAAAAGGCACTGTTGTCCCCATCCTGTTTTTTGAGAATGGAAACACTGAGCTTTATGCACACTTCAGTGCAACTTGCATGGGTTAAGTCTGACTAAAATGCTTGGACGATTAGGTCCCTCTAAGGGACTTAGGTAGAGTTCAGCCACCTCACCATCCAGTATCTCAACTAAATAGTTAGGGAGCTTAAAGTCAGAGACATCTTTTAAGTTCTAGGTAGCATGATCTTTAAACAGCTCTTGGATCATCTCTTGACACAAAGAGCCTAAAATTCACCCGATTCCTGTTAGGACCTGGGCAAGTCATGGGACAATACACAGTCCCAACTGTCCTTGGCACTGATTATTACTAAAAACATTACACCTATACACATAATAGTTATGGTTATATTTAGAATATTTTCCTTATAAGGAAACCAAACTTATTTTCTCTTCAGACCTTTCAAAATATTCAGTGGCAGAAAGTTCATAAAGAACAAACAAAAGAGTCACTGGATCATCATTTTCTGTACATGTCATATTCTAAAAATCACAAGAGTCACTGATCTGTCACATGTGGAACTTGTGCTTCAGAGACTTTACTAATGAAAGCAGTCTGTAGATCATTCGTCAGTTTTCTTGTTTTATTTTACTAGTTTAAACTTTATAGGCAAGTGTCAGACGACCCAGAATACATAGAAGTTAGGTATAAAAAACCAGCAGAATCAAGAGATTACCACATTGTGCATATGATCATACTTACGATGCCATTATTTAAGCAAAGGTCTTGTTCATTTAAACATCTGCCATTGCTAATTTAGCTACCACAAGTTTTCAAAGCAAATCGGTGGAACAAAACAGATTTCATGCATGCCATTCAATCATAGTTACAAATGCAAATATTTTACACAATCACAATTCAGTATTTTTCCATTTGGATTAACTATTAATATTAAATGAAGAAATAGATCATTATTTAGACAGGCCAGTGCAGTGATCTTTATAATCGAAGAGCCTCAATAAAAGCTAAAACAAAGCATAGTCCACCTCACTGAATCCTTGTCTAGATTATACTTTGAATATCCCCACACAGTCTACTATATCTCCCATACTAAGGCAGTGCAAAATTTTGTGAAAAGGGTTCCCAAAGCCTTGTGTGAACATTCATAATCAAGATGAATTATGTAAATACAATCTCTGCTCTAATTACGAAAATGCACATACCTCATACCTGCCTTAACACAACTTAAATAATTTGTGTGCAGAGCACCTTCCTATTTATGTCATTGTACACAGAGCTAATCACACTCATACTAAATATTTTACACTCCCCAGGCTCATGTGAGAGTCACAGTGGAGTAGTCTAATTTTTCCAGGAAGAAATCTCATTAGAACATCAATTCAAGGAGTAAAAATGCTTACGATAGAAGAGGCCTCACATTTAAATACATGACAGCATTCATAAGACCAGGCTTTTAATCTCAGAAAGAGATAAAAATCTACCTTAAGTTTGTTTGCTCATCTGAGGTCGTAGGCACTCAGTCTTCTTCTGTGAAAGCTCATCTATAGTATAAACCCACTTGCATTTCCTTAATGACAGCTGGGTAAATTCACAGGTCCCTCATACCCTCTCACTAAAGAATTTTGCCTTACATCTTTATGTGTTTTTATTAATACTCTGTCTAGTCTAACTTAAAAATGTCCGCTATCTCTACAGTGCAACAGATCTCAATCCCTAGGCTTTTTTCCAGATAATCTTATTAAATTTCATTAATTTGCTTAGCAGTGCCAACTAACTCTACAGATTTCAAACAGTTCAGGTATTTAAAGATACCTATTTTGTCCATTTTTGTCACTATCTAGAAATTGTACAAATTTATAACTATATGAATAATTACTTAGATATACAGATATTATTTATTTATACAAATTCATTTTTAAGGGGTTGGTCTGGAACTTTATATAGGGGTGGTCCCTGGAGCTGACCTCAAGCAACTGCTTAATTTTTTCCTGTGTCTCAAGAAATTATCAGCTAAGATTAATTTATTCCACTTCATCTCTGACAAGGGAGTGGCCCCACTATCCTGGAGACAGAAAGTGGTAATCCCAGCAGTACTTCAGAAGTATCATCAGTCAAGCAGCCTGAGGATCAAGTAAACATGGTAGTCATCAACTGGAAATAAACAGGGAGTTGAATTTCTGACATGTGCTACCTTTCTTGGCTGCTGAAGGGCCATTCAAGACTAAAAAGACTTTGCTTCATAGTTTTGGAGAAAAGAAACCTTACAGTAAGCATCAGATGATAAAAGCAGAGACGGACCATCCACTGCTAAAGGAGAAAACAGGTGCAAGGAGAAGAGAACAGATTCATCTGACTAAAAGCCTGGACACAGGAAGATACCTTTCTCCAACCATGGATATCACCTATCTAACCTGATTGCCTTAAAAATTTATGAACAGATAAAATACAATTTTAAGTTACGTTTGGCTTGTAATTGGGAAAACAGTTCCTTCACAGAAAAATTAAGGCCAAGACGGCCTTCTCCTTGTTATACTTCTGCACTTTATTTTTCATACCAATGTGTAAAACATTTCACTTGTCACTATATAATTCAAACATAACTATTTCAGTCTGACTGCCTGGCTCCTGTCAGTCAAGCTCACTTTGAATTCAAATCTTGTGCCATCCTTAGTGCTTGTAGCCAGATTCCTATTGCTTGCAAATGTAATAAACATCCTCTCTGTCCTTGATACAAGACATTAATGGTAGCACTAAGTAGTGTCCAGGCTAGGGTAGGCCTTTGTGCAACCCTTCTTGATATATCCCTACAGTCTGACAGCAAGCCATTGAAATGATTCTTCTGAGCTTTATTTTTGCACCTAGTTGTGCAGCCACCTTACAGTGGGACCATCTTGATCCCCAGCTTCTGCGTGAAACTGTCATGTGAAATGGTGCCTGAAGCCTTTCAGTGGTCAAAATAAATCATATCTGCTGCTTCTTCTTTATCCATCAGCTTGATACCCTGTCATAGAGAGAAATGATTTGGTTTGACATGATCTGTAATGGACAAATTGATGAGGGCTGCTATTTTTCATCTTGCTTTCAGTGAGTTTATTTGTTACTGTACTTTACAGGAATTTAAGTTAGGCTAATTTGTACATAGTTTCCTGGTCTACTTCCTTCCCCCTGGTTTTCAAGGATTAGTGCTATTTTTGCCCTTTTACAGTCTTTTGGAACATCACCCATTCTGCATGAGTTCTCAGATAGAAATGCTAACGGCTTTGAGATGGTCTCATTCAGTTTGCTGAATCTCCTACTGTGAATTTTACTTGGCTGAGCGGATTTGAAAACGACTCATGAATCTCTTCCTACTTCTTTTTCTTATACTACAATGATTCTTACCTCTATTTCCATATGTGTTAATTGTGTTAACCAATTAGAGTTTTTAGTGAAGAATGAAAAAAACAAAGACATTAAACACTTAGATTTTTCAGGATATTCCCCTATTGGATATCATTTCCTTTTGTGTAGAGATCTTCCTTTGCTCTTCTAAATACCAGTATGCTGACAGAATATTTTATGCCTCCTAATAACTGTTTCTTACTTTATACTTTTGTAATTTTGTCTCTACAAGTTCACACTATTCTTTTGTATTCATCCCTAACAATTGTGTTGCAATTCCTTCTGGTGTTTGCTGAAGAGTTCATATCCCAGTTAAACTCATTGTTTAGCATACTTGCTAGTCTTTCTTTGCACTCAGTTTTACCTTGGTGACCTCAATATGGCTTTTAAGCATCCATCAGACTTTGTGGTCTTTCTTCCTTTAAATCCACTTTCCATGGATCCTCAACTATCCGTTCTCTGAGTTCATTGAAGTCTGCTTTCTTGAAATCAATTCATATTAGTTGTTCTCTCCATCTTAAGAGTAAAGAACTTTAAAACTCATTATTTCATATTAACCCTTATCCATCTACTTTCACTTTCTCAGTAAGGTCTCCCCAGTTGGCGATAACCAAATCCAGAAGAGTCTTACTCTCCATCACCTTACCTTAACCCATCTGCTCTATTTGTTTGCAAGCTGATGACTGAAGAGCTGGAGGTTTTCCACTGACACAAACTCGTGTTTTCAATTGTTAGTTCCCTTTTAAAAGCCACAGTATCCGACACTCATGGTTTTATTTTTTACAGAAGACCCTGATCCCAACAGTAAAATAACCTTTTGTCATTAGCCAAGTAAGTTCAATGTGTCTATCTATGACCATTTTGGGGGCTTGAATGCCTTTCTATATATTTTTGATATGAAAGGCAACATCTTGCGTCTTTTCCATTCACAATTAAACTGTACTTACCTGTATGAATATTCTAATCCTGTGAACAAAGTTTCTGTAATGCAAGTTAAATCATTATTTCACATGGGTACTAAGACATCAAGCCCATAATTTGCACTACTCATCTAAACCTAATCTACTGTATTAGATTATACACCTAAAATATTTACTATACAGTTTTATTCTTTCTATCACCATTACAGCACAGAAACTTTCCTCTTTTCAGTTTTAGGCCTTTAATGCTGACTTGTAAACTTATGCTGCCATCATTTGCTAATCTAATCTAAAATTCTCCTCTTCCACAGTAGAGAGAATGTTCCTTCATCATTGAGATAACCTGATTGAAAACCCTGGTGGAAGAAAAGAACCCTACCCCTGCTCAGTCGTCCACCTTAGAACATCACCCAGAGGCAATGAAGACAAAGGAACCCTGCTTGCAAGTCTGCAGCCATATGTTTTTATTTAATGTATCTATATCTATCTGAACTGTTATCAATAGCTAGGGGCACTGAAGAGAACTCCAGCTGAGATTTCACTTTTGCTCCAAGAGCTATGTTGGCACTTACCTGTGTAAGCATTCCTGGCAGCATCCTTACAGCCTGTGACCCACGGTAATCACAGTCACATGGGTGCCACAACCCTTTTCTTACCTTCACAGGTTCTGTCTCCTGGAAGGCAGCACACTTCATAGCTGTTAAGTCAACTGCGCAAACAGATAACTTCAATATCTTCAAAAGTGTGTCACTGAATACCCCCAATATTTTTCTTCTTGAAAGTGGTAATCTTTAACTTCTAAACCCTTTGGACATGCAGTTCCTCAGCATTCATGATTGAGACTAGTTCCTCACTCATTCACAGGGCAGCAGATCAGTTTTTGATCCAGGAAAATTCTTAATTGGTTGTAGGGCAATGCAGAGAGAACCAGCTGCCACTTTCCATCCCAAAGTCATCCCAGTCCACCTTTGTCAGCATTGCTCCTACCCCTTCCGTTCCTTTCTGTATTCTCTACCATTGGATGTTTCTATGTCTATCCCATTGATAGACACAATAGCGGATGCACCTGCATCTGCTTCCTAAGAGGGTCTGCAAGCAGATGCATCCACCTTGGCTGCAAGTCCTGCAAATCAACGCCAGAACCTCGGGTAAATGAATTAATCTGCTTTCCCACCACTATTATTCTGTGGTTCCTGCACATTATCTTCTCCCTTCTCCCTTTCAAAAGCACTATTTCCTACTTAATCTGAAAAATTTTATCTACCTGACTGCTCCATCCCACTCTTAATCACATTTATTCTCTTCATTTTATCTGATGCACATAAATGTACTCAACATCCCAAATGGGATCTAACTTTCCTGTAATGTTATGATTGTAACCACTCATAGTACATGATTTATTCAAGAACTCTTACCTCAAGATTGTGTCTCTTTTTTCCCAGCCAATAAAAACTAGGCCTTGATTTTTTGTGACTTTCTTTCCTCAGAATTACTGGAGTGACGGGTACTCATTCAGATTTTCAGCTGATGTTCATTGGTCTGATTTCTTTAAATCCTCTATTTTTAGAGTACTATCCTGTTAATATCATTAGCAAACCCACAAAAAGCTTTCAGGATAACCACAAAAATACTCAGTCCAAAGACTGTCATGGTTAGATTTTTGTGTGATATATGTCCATAGCATTTTCCTTGCCAAATGCATTTCTGACACATTATATCCATTCATATATTGCTAATAGAAATGAATTTTTAAAAAATTTTAAAAATTAGCATTTCTTGATTATAAGAATAGAAACATGTTTTTATAGAGTTTATTTGTCCAACTTCTTTCATTAGCTTTCTCTGTTAGCAACTCAAACTCAAAGTATGATTTTTTTTCCCTACTGTATTTTTAAAAAAGCTCACTTCTCTTATGATCACAATCATCCATGATCTTTTCACAAATTCAAGTCATTTTCAGAAATTATTTTGCACTATTCCACAACTATTTTACTTGTGTTTACACCTTTTACTATGTTACCCAGGTACATGTTCCCAAAGCTGTTGAGGTCAATATAGGTATCAATCTTAAATAGCAGATCAGTAGCCTTATTACAATATTTTTCTTGTCTCTGTGCTGCTGCAATATACTGCCATCTGAAAATTTTGTTGAAGGGATATATAAAACAGCAATGGTTCTAGGGGAGGCACAAAAGAAAACGAGATAGAAAATTAAGAATGAATGTGTGAAAAATAAAAATATTCAAGAGAGATTTCTTTTCCCACATGGCTCAACTCTTATTGAGTACATCTGCACTAATACACCTACGCAGTCACAGCTTCTAAGCTGTATAAGCATGAACAATGTTGATACCAAAAAGCAATCAGATACTTCTTGATAACTTGTTAAGAAACATTAAGAAAAGGAAAATTAGAAAAAATGTAGGAAGTGACAGAAATAAAGAAAGTGAATAATTTCAAAGCTAGTAACTTTTGAATGTTCACCTTTTATATAGTTCCCTGGGAAATGACAGTAAAATCCCCCAGAAGGTCATGCAAACTCAAAAGGTGCTTAAGTATTTTTTTTGTGAGTTAAGGACAAAGCCCACTAAGTGGTAACAAATTGAGCGTACCTCCATTTGCACGCGTAATTAAGAAAAACAGCTGAAACTGAAGAGTAGCAATGACAGTGAATGTCATGAAAAGTTCCGTGATAGCAAATACATGTTGTCCTATGAATTTTATTGATATTATATGTGTAAATAAAACTAGCCCAATGAAATCTCTTAGGCTATGAAATAAGGTCCCAAGGCAGCCAGGTATAAGCTCCTTCACTTAACACATTAAAATGCTACAACATAAAATACTAAAAAAATGTTCTAATGGACAGTAAAGTATACTAGATGATTCACCATGAAAGGCCTTTTCCATCTCTAATTTCTATGAGTCAAGGCTCTATAAAACTGATTAATTTCCTGGGGCTGTCACCCCCATTTCATTTACCAGTAATGTCTATTATCACTGCAAAAACAAAGTGACTAATAAAGACACCAGTGACATTTTGGTAGTTATCTGTAATTAATATGCAGATCTTTTATTCTAATGCTGCTAACATTTCCTAAAAAAGCACTCTGATTTGCATGTAAATTTATCTAAGTAAAAATATCTTGCAATCTCTTTCCATGATTCTCTGTAGAAACAAAAATAGAATTGAAAGTTAATATACTTTTATTATTTTATGTTCTCATCCTAATCTAGAATGAGAATACAGACCTGATGCAATTCTATAGTATAATTAGATTATGCCAGACCAAATGTCTTCTGTTACATTATTAAAAAAAAACCTAGAGAACATGTTAACTACCAATGGTTCAGTATGCTACATTCCTGTGAATAGGCTTTATAGCTGCATATACAGTCATTTAGAATTTGAAAGTTTAATTCTGTATCTTTGTAGTAAAAAAATGAAAACATTGAATATAGGTTTTTTTCAGGCACTTTAATTGCTCATAATTATTTTGATCTCATCTGGGGTTTTGTTTTTAGAGTTCTTCTAAAGTTATGCGCAACAACGTATTTTTTCTATTACCCATGAAAAGAACAAAAATACAGTAGTATGTCAACTTTCCACAAATTGTGAGGAAACCAGAGTATTAATTTTAAAATAAATCAACGCTTTGAAGTTGCAGGAAAGGGATATCTAAGTCGTACATACGATACCATTACAACCTAGTTCCACTTAGAATGTGTGTAGGCAAGTGAAAAATAAGTGGGAATATTTATTACATTCCATACATAAAATCAGTATTTGTTCACTTGAATTTATCAATATATGCACAAGATTTGGTGAGGCTTACTTGGACTGTGAGAAAATATAAAGAATAAGATAAGACTGATGAAAACATAGGCAACAGAAACGAAAAACTAATTTCCATGTGAAAGTTCAAAAAAGATATGAAATAATAAAACATCCATTTTAGGTTGTATTCCAATCGTGACTAGTATCCTGTAGAATACCAGTTATCAGAAACACACACAATTAGAAAGTATTACAGAGGGTGAAATTTCCCTTTTTGCATAACATTAAGGTTATGTCAGGTTTCTCATCATTCTCATGAATGTAAACTCTTTCAAGCAGGTCAAATTTTTGTCTAGCTTCACAAACTTTCAAATTAATCTTATAGCTGTGCATTAAATACATAAAATGTTCAAGTCTGTGAGTATCTCTTTAGGAATTATAAAAATGTAACAAAATAATTTTAAAAGTGATGAACAATATTTCTTTACTGTATTGAAGTTGCTGTTCTGTAGTTCTTACAGGCACACTTTCTTCTAATTTTCCTTGTTGCACTAAACATCTTTTTTATTATATATATATATATCTCCTTTTACTGACTTAAAGAACAAGAAAAGTGTATTTCATCTTCTATTTTGAGCTTGGGTTTTTTCTTCTGCCTTTCCCTACCAGTGCTGCTGACCACACTCATTCATTGCTATTCTCAACCAGAAGTTTTATTCTGTACTTTCCCAGTGTCATAGCTTGCCTGTGCTATTGTTTATATTTTTAATTGTAGGAACTGATCTTGCACATACCAAGGTCATTGGGAGTTTGGAACCGAACTGAGAAACAATGGAGTCAGGCCTTAGAAAACCAGGCAAGAGTCTTGCATTAAAAATTTTAAATGACACTAAAAGGTACTCTCATAAACTCATTTGGAGTTGAGGGGTTGGCAGGAAGACGTACATGGTCAAAAATAGACTCTGAATGGGGAAATGAGACAAGTCAGAAACAGTGATGGAGAGCAAAAAGAAAAAGAGAAAAAATCACAAAGCAAGGAAGGGAAGGAAAGGAAAAAGAAAGTAAATAGAACTGCAGGAAGGAGGAGAAGAAGGGATATAAAGTATTCTATTAAATGAGTTAACACTAAAATTAAGCAAGCTGTTCTATTTATAATCAATTCATTTTTAATTTTTACATCATTTGGTTTAATTCAAATGTAGGAATCCTAAACCAGCAGCCTTAATCAGTTCTGACCGAGGAAGGAATTTTGAGAAAGAATTTTTTGTTTCCTGGGCTTTTTTAATCTGAAATACTGACACTGCTTGCATAAAATGTTCTAATTTGGTAATTTTCAGAACCCAAAATTTAGTATCACTGAATACTGACCATTTAGCCCATTTTATAATGAAGGCGAAGTTTCTTATTGTATGGAATCTACAATTTTATTTTCTTTTGCTTTACCATTCATATTGTTCATCTCTTTGTGACCTATGAAGAACTTACAAAGAACTTGTTAATACTTTTATTCTGGGAAGTATATTGATATTAGTAAACAAAGTGTTGCCAAGGCAGCCAAGTTAGCTGTAATGAATGAATCAATCACATTGAATTAAAGTTGAGGAAGGCAATTTTTCCAAATGAAAAAAATTAATTTGTCCAATGGAAGGGTGGCTGTACAACCAAAGAAAAAGATTACTTGCCAATATCTGGATTAGGAGAGATGTTTTGAATAACTCTTTGATAGTAGTCTTTGATATTAATTGTTTGTTATGAATAATTCTTTGATAGTAATGATGCAATGAAAGTTCACTAACTGTCAGACGCAAACCTGCAGAAAAACTTTGAATGGTTTAAGAAATTACAGCTTTCAACTGTCAGTCTAAGGCTATATGAAAACACACTTGAATTACAGTTTTTTTATTACTCGAGCTAGCCCACCTTAGTTCACTTTAAGAAATCTTCGGAGAACACGCTGCTGCTAACATGGCTGTCGCTCTATATCTCTATCTTCAGTCTGAAGTGGTGAATAAAATAATGTTTTCTTCCTAATCAGTACCATCTCCCACCTCAGAAGACTATTAGACACGCATAAACACCGAGGACTAGCCCATACCTATTTAACATCCATAAGAAATTCAGTAACTGGAATACCAGTCTCTGTCCTCCAAGGTCATAACCAGTCTGCTAGGTTCAAAATCCCTCTTGTATTTATTTCTCAGCAGCGTAATAAATCTTGAATTATTTTCTGCCAAGTACTGCAGCTTTGAAAGAAATGCTTTTTGCCACCATCCTCCTCACATCCTGACAGTGAGGTCAGCCTTCAGAAATAGGAGCTCTTGGTTTGAATCAGTGACTCAGTGAACATGAAATGTGAGACAGCAGTACCAGCTAAGGTGGTGAAATCTGAGGACGATTCTTTAAGACATACATGCCTATAACTTTTGCTCAGATGTGATGATACTAGCTTCTGAATGACTCACCTTCCTATCTGGTGGTAGGCAGATATGTACAGAGAGGTGGATAATGATATAAAGAAGTATTTGCATTATAACATATTTTATGTATTTCTTGGTGAAGGCATTTATTCTATAAGTAGAAAACTGAAAAATATCAGTTTAATGTACCATAAACAGATACCATAATTTTCTCTTTATGACAGTACGTTACATCTACTATAAGGCCTTTGTAGTAAGATTCAGCCCCATTTCAAATCTCACCTACCTTTAATTAAGGTAAATACGTCACGCATTCTCCAACTAAAATTCACAAAAACACTGAATCATAGAATCAGCTAGGTTAGAAGGGACCTTTAAGATCATCGAGTCCAACCATCAACCTAACACTGCCAAAACCACCACTAAATCATGTCCCTAGCTTTCTTATCACAACTAGCTTGGTTTCTACCTTATAACATAGATGGTTTCTGACTCTTTAGTAGTTCACTTCCATATGACTCCAAAGAAGCTTTGTTTTGCTGTCAGATCAGTCCTCTTTATCACTTCCAGATAAACTAAGAGATCATTTCTGATGACTGCAACAATTCGTAGTACACAGCACTTTCTATTTCAAAATGAGTGACTAATGAACAATCCTTTAACATCATTATTTTTCCCCTTAAATGGTGACGTAGACTTGATAATGAGCTTTTGCAGCCTTGCTGACAATGGGAGGATCCTGCCACCCATCTCTTCCTTGCAACACTTTATGTTTTATATTTGCAAGTATTTTATTTACCTTTCAGATTTCTCAACAGGTATTTTACTCTTGTTCAAGTTCCAACAGCATCCTGAATTGGAAGATGATTGCAGATCCAGACAGCTCCCAGAAAAGCATATCACGAATTTGTCTTAATGATACCAGATTAACACTTGGGCCTCCAGAAGTTGTATAAATGAAATTTCTACACTCATCTGAAATGGTATATAATTGCTCCTCCTTCTTTGATCAGCCTCTTAGATATGACATGTATCCTCAAAGCTACAATAAAACGGTATCATGAACTGCAAACAAACAAACAAAAAATCATCATCTTGTAAACAAGAACATGAATGGCTGTGCATGGATTATAGAAACTGTGCAACTGTGACAACAGAACTGGTACTGTGAGATTTGGTTTTCGTTTTGGTGGTCATTTCAAAAGCCATGCAGTTTTACCACATATAAAAAGACACTACTTAAGCTACAAAGATAAATCCATCTGACTTAAATTTTCCTGTTTCAGCTGGCCTTGGATATCATCCCAAATCATGGCTTAGAAGACAATAGAGTGAAATAATTCAGCCTACACCTCTCTTTTTAAATAGAACATGACTTCTACTTGATTGTTAGGAAAAAAAAAGATATAAACATTGTCTTCTACATCGAATTCAAGTCTGTACACTTCTAGCATAGGAAGACATTTCTATGCAGCTTGTGCAGGGCACCAAAACTTCAGAGAAAAGCAGAATTCAGATACATTGCTGAATTGTAATTTCTAAATGCATGTTACGCTGTAGCGGCATGCTCCATGAAGTCAGATACACTGGTTCCCATTCTGAAGTTCCAAATTCTTTCCTTTCACATTACAGGTCACTAGCCTAGCTTTCTTGTACACCACTCATAGGTGCACATGCCTAAAAGCATCTAAGACCCCTGACTTTAAACAGCGAAGTTGTTTATTGCCTACAACCTTTGCCTGTAACAGCATTTCCTTTCAAAGCCTATAGAGCCTTAACATTGTAAGCTGTTTTGTGAGCTTCACATATTGCAGTAATCCTGTTTTTCCATTTACTCCTTCAGGAACAGTGCCAAAATACTGTCTTTTCTGGAAACCCACTTGTCTAAGGAAATGCATGTTTTGATTTATATCTTATGAGTTGATGCTGATAATCAATAGGCTAAGGCTGGTCTTTTCACAATCCCAGGGATTATAGAAAGTACATTAATTCTTGGAAGCTTGCAGAAGCTAGCACGTCTGCCTCCTGTTACTGTCAGATCTGTTCATCACAGAAATCAATAAAGGTTTTAAGAATGTCTTTACCCTGAACACACACGTGCGAGTTTATGAATGAGAAACAGTTCTAATTTAAAACTGTGCCTGCAGACAGAAGCCATGAATTATTTTTAGTAGTTATGATAACATCTTGGGCAGAGGCCTAAAAAGCACTTACATATAAACTTGTACACATAAATCCAAACCAGATTGTCAAAATCTTCCCTCAGTTTCTGCATAACTGTTTAAACTCTGCAGGTTCCTCACATGTTTTGAGTTTAAACATGTGCCTAGAAGTGCAACAGTCTTAAAGAGCTAAGTAATTTGGCCCAAGCCTGACTGTGATCAGCAATTAAGCACTCCTCTGCCTTCATCCATGACAGAGTCAGTCTCATAGGCAGTGAAAGCTAGGTGCAGACACGGCACAAAATGCAGGTGTGGCAATTCCTGTCTTCCGAAATAAGTCAGTGAAAGTGGCAGGCTATTAAATGTTACATCAGGGAATAGCTAATTGATAAAAATACCTGCCCAGTGATAAATGATGGGATCAGGTTCCTCACAAAAGGCAATGACATTTCTTGTAAAACAATCTGATGGTCATGTGGTTCTCCCAGGAAGAAACTCAATTACCTTTTTATGGTGCAATAAACTCTGAAGTTCTTGCTGCAATATCTGGCTCCTTTTTGGGAAATGAGATGGAAAGCATCTGCTCTCAAAACAGACCATCCACTGTTTAGGCTGATTCTTTAGAGATACAGATTTGAACCCCTCAGGGAAAGGCTAGTATTCAACCCAACCACCTATTTCTTTCCCAAATGCTCCGACATCTACACTAGTGTGGGAACAGGTAACATTGCATAGCACCCTTTGCCACAACAGTAAGTCTCATTAAGGTCCTTCTATCACACTTCGAGAAGGGGTTAATTCTGCTCATGTGTGCTGGCCTTGTTCAGGACAATTATAATTGATCAGGCCAATGGGGACTTTTAACATAAACATACCTGATATATGCAGCTGGGATTCAACCTGCCCAAGTCTAAGTTTCTATAATGCAGATGGTCTACATCTAAGACAAATTTGAGGGCTTCTGTTACTTCAGAAGAGAGATAATTGGTCTAGTCAATGGACTCTAGAAAGCTATTAATCTCATCCTGGCGTGGACACTCACATTTCATCATCTGAATATCTCTCCAGCTCTGGATAGCTATCTATTATATCTAGCTCTAGATATAATGTAATTACATGTAAGACACCCAGTTCACACATAGACAACAGCCCTAAAATTAAGATAGGCTGTATTAAAAATGTATCTGCATTAAAATGTAATGTATCTGCATTAAAAAATATGGTGGAAAAGAGTGAGCATACCCATGAGATTGGAGTTGCATGAGAACAGGTTCAACATTTCCAGTTGAAAAACGTCCTCAGCAGATGTGTATGTCTACAGTGATAGAGGCAGAGTACGGAAGCCAGAGTACCTACTGAGCAGACTCACTAGGTGTAGAGCCTGGAATGGAGAATCTTTGATTTCATAGAACTGCACAAGTTACAAGTCTGGCCCCATTAGGTTTGTTTAACAATTACCTTCTGGGCTTGGAGAATGGCCCCAAATTACAGGATAGCCTGTGATTCACCTGACACTGAATTTACTCTGATTGGAGTCAGATAAACCCAGAGCTGTTCACTGGCTTTACATCAATGCTTTCCAGCTCTCGCTTTCTGTCTGTGAGAAAAAGGTTTTCAAACTTTCCAGAAGATTGCTGACAACCTTTTTAAGACTTGAAAAACCAGTCAGTGAGTCAAGTTTGGTGTGATGCTAATTAGTAACGATAATTAGTGCTTTATATTGCCTTTTATCTTCAAAGCACTTAAGAAATGCTGACTTGGTGTTAATTCTCACAACATCTTCTCTAACCTTGTTAAGTATACAAACAATTAAGCAGTTGATTTAAAAAAAAAAAAAGAAAGAGAGAGAGAGAACACCTCAGTTTCTAGTTTCTACCTTTCTTCTGTAATATTCACATAGGCATACAGCTCCTGGAATAGGTTCCTACTGTGAAGAGAAACTGTCCATATCACAAGTTCAGACAAAGGTGGATAAATTCCCTAAATTTAAAAACTGATAAACCTGTCACATACACATTTATGTTGTGCATACCTTCCATAGTGTGCATCCACACACTGATTTTTATAACTCCCTTTCTTAGGTGTCTGAATACTCTAGAACTCCAGACAAAGCATAGGCACCTTATTTAAAGACACAAATTCCAGTATTTGTCAAAGAACCCAACACCTAGATGCTGCAAAACACAATTTATTTTTTATAGATAGCCTTAAAAGATTCATACAAGTGAAGTTCTGGAAAGAAGCTCACAGATCTCTCTTGTGCTCCTAGGGAAGATCAGATTTTATTTTTCAAACCAGAAACAAATTGACCAGTTTGTCCTTCTGGAAACGTTAACAGCAGAGAGAACTTCAAAGTTAGATCAGGTTGTTCGGGAAACTTCCAAGGATGGAAATTTCATTACCTCTCTTGGCAATCTGTTCCAGTGCTTAACAATTTTCACCCTGAAATTTTCTTCCTTATATTTAGTTATAATTTTCATTATTGCAACCTGTGTCCAATACCTCTTGTCTTCTTGCTGCGTACCTCCTACAAGAGTCTGGCTCTGTAAGTCTCTTTTAGGTCACTGAAGACAGGAATTTGATCCCCTTTTAACTTTCCTTTCTTCAGACCGAGCAAATCCACATCACTCAGCCTCATACATAATATGCTCCAGCCACTCAGTCTTCTTAATGATGTTTTGCTGGACTAAATTTCTCTAGTGGTGGGACGTACAAAGCTGGACACAATATACCAGATGTGGCCTTAAGAGTGCCAGGTAAAGGGGAATAAAGACCTTATTTGGCTTGCTGGATACACTCATTAATGTATCTTGGTATGAGATTGGCCTTCATGACCACCAGGGCACACTGGTGATATGCATTCAGTTTGTTGTCCACCAGCACCCCAAGGTCCTTTTCTGCAATGCTGCTATCTCGGCAGCCTGTATTGCTGCATGCGGTTGCTCTGTCTCAGATGCAGGACTTTGCATTTGCCTTTGCTAAACTCCATGAGGTTCCTGTCAGTCCATTTCTCCAGGATATCAAGGTTGCTCCAAATGGCAAGCCTTTCCCTCCAGTGTATTGATCAGTGTTGCCTCCCTCCCTCACTGCCTTCCCTGCCCCCTGCCATTTTGGTGTCATTCACAAACTTGCACCGGTAAAGATTTCATCATCCAGGTCATAGATGAAAGTATTAAGTAGAATCAATCCCAACACTGGACCCTGAGGAATGTCACTGCTGGTTAGACTTCTATCTGTTGACCGCTACCCATCCAGTCTGGTGGTCCAGGCAGTTTTTCATCCAGCTTGTAGTCCATTCAGCCTGTATCTAGGCTACACATTAATTATGGGAGACCGTGTCAAAGGCCTTGCTTAACCCAAGGCAAATGACTTATACCACTCCCTCCAACCAATACAAAGAGCCAGTAATATCATACAAGGCAATCCGTCAAGCATACTTGGCGTTGGTAAATCCATGCTGTCTGGTCCCAAACATATTCTTGTCCTTCCCGTGCTTGAAAGTGGCTCCCATGAGGTCTTTCTCCATAATCTTCTGAGAGACTGAAGGGACGCTGACTGACCTACAGTTCACTGTATCATTCTTCCTGGCCTTTTTGAAATGCATATAACATCTGCTTTTTCCCAGTCATCAGGGATCTCCTTCAATCACTGTGACCATTCAAAGATAATAAAGAGTGGCCTCACAGAGGTATCAGTAAGCTCTTCAACCTTTCCTCATAGATAAGCATTCTCTTGATTTCCTCTGAATTCTTTCCAGTTCATCTAAAGCTTAGAAAAACATAGTGACCAAAACAGGACATGGCGTTTCTACTGTTGCATACCAGTACACTTTAAAATGAAAAACAACATTGCATTGTTAACAAATGCTGCAGTTTTGGTTCATGATAGCTCCCACACCAGCTAATTGGAGACCACACTGAAGTCTGGTGAGGCAAAACAAAGATATTTCTGAATCATAATACAGCGCTCAGATTACCAGGCAATGCCTTTCTCTCAGGAGAGGTTCAGGTTTCTAAAATATTGAGTTCAGTGAGATCTGATGATTTATAGCATCCATCATGATCAGAATGACAAGATTCAGTGTCCTTGACCAAGAATTTTGTGATGCAGAATTACTACAGATGAGCTAAAAAAAATAATTCACTTATATTAGACGCATTATATATGTCTGCCCTACCATAAAATGTGAAAATATTCCCTTTCTTCCCCAAATTAGGTCACAAAAGTACTTTAGCAGCTCTGTTTTAGTTAATTTTGCATCTAATGTTAAACACTGTGAACTCCAAAGTCTCTCCATTTATTAAATATAAATTTTAAATGCTCAACACAAAACAAAGTCATACCAATTAATTAATATTACTGATCCTTGGACAATAAAACACAGCACAGAATTAGCATTGACCATCGTACTGATTGCTGAAATATGCATTTAAAAATAATTTATTTTGATTCGAAACACTGTGGTGGGTTAACCTTGGCTAAGGGCCACACATCCTCCCAGTTGTGCACTGACTCCCCCTCCTCAGTGGGACCGGGGGAGGAAGTGGGATGTGAGGACTTGTGGGACAAGATAGAGACAGCGACATCACTTACCAGTTACTGTTGTGGGTAAACCAGACTTGATCTGGGGAAAATTACTTTAATTTATTGGCAATTAAAATAGATTCAGGCAGTGAGAAACAAAGACAAACATTAAAGCTAAGCCCTTCCTCCTCCCTTTCTCAGGCCCAACTTCACTCCCAACACCTCCACCTCCCCCCACCCCAAGCAGGGCAGGGAGTGTGGTAGCATGGTCAGTACATGGTGGTTTCTCTGTGCTACTCCTTCCCTCTCACACATTTCCCCTGATCCAATGTGGGCTCTCCATGGGCTGCAGTCCCTCAGGAATATCCACCTGCTCCACCACGGTCCCCTCCATGGCTGAAGGGGAATCTCTGGTCCAGCGCCTGGAGCACCTCCTTCCCTCCTCTGACCTTGGTGTTCCCTCTGTTGTTTCTCACTCTTTTTGTTCCCTTCTCCACTCTCTGTCTTGTGTTTTTTTGCCTTTTCTAAAATATGTTTTCCCTGAGGCACCACAATCTTGGCTGATGGGCTCAGCTCTGCCCTGTGGTGGCTCTGTTGGAGCTTGCCGGAACCAACTGTGTCTGACGCGAGGCCTCTCCTCACAGAAGCCATGCCTGTGATCCCCTGCTGCTGATACCTTGCCATGGACACCCAACACAACTTGTACACATGCAGTTAGAAGGAACATTTAATCCTGTCCTATCACTCAGCAGGTGACTACTTCAGGTGTTCATCTGACCATCTAGTTAAAACAGCATTTCAATTTCTCTCAGAAACATACTACCAATGACAACATAGCCAAGAAATTGCTTGACACAATCTTTGAACTAGACTACTAAACAAGCAGGCTGTCATCATCTTCAGAAAGGGACCTCAAAAGATCATCTGGTCCAAACTTTCACAGGAAAGGTAGCCTAAACGAAATTTTCTAGCACTCTGTCCAATTGCATCTTGAAAACCTCTAGTGATGGGGACTTTACCACATCCCCGGGAAGGTTGTTCCAGTAAAACATTTCTTTCCCATATCAAGATGAAACCTCTCCTGGTGCAACTTGTACCTGTTGCCCCCTGTCTTCTCCATGTGGCTCCTTGTGAAGAGAGAGCCTCTGTTGTCTTTGTAGCCACTCTTTAGGTACTGGAATACTATGATGAGGTCTCCCCGGAGCCTTCCCTTCTCCAGGGTGAAAAGACCTAACTCCTTCAGTCTTTCCTCGCAGGGCAGGTTCTCCAGCCCTTTGATCACCTCTGTGGCCTTCATTTGGACCCTCTCAAGTCTGTCCACGTCTTTCTTCAATTGTGGGGACCAGACTTGGACACAGCACTCCTGGTGCGGCCTAACATGTACTGAGTACAGTGGAGTGATCAATTCTTTATCTCTGCTAGTAATGCCCCTGTGGGTGCAGCCCAGGACCCGATTTGCCTTTGTTACTGCAGCAGTACACTGTTGACCTGTGTTCAGCTTGCTGTCCACCAGGACTCCCAGGTCTCTTTCAGCAAGGCTGCTCCCCTGCCACACAGATCCTAGCCGGTGCTGGGCTCTTTGGTTATGGTGTCCCAGGTGCAGGACTTTGCACTTGTGTTTGTTAAACTTCGTACAGATCTTGCTAGCCCACCCTCCCAGCTTGCCCAGGTCTCTCTGTCAGATGGCTTTCCCCATTTCCACCTCACCACCCAGTTTGGTGTCATCAGCATACTTGGTGAGGGTGCTTTCAGTCCCACCATCCAGATCATTTATGAAGATGGTGAACAGCGTGGGGCCCAGTATCGACCCCTAGAGGATCCTACTTGTGACAGGCTGCCAGCCTGAGTAAAAACCATTGGTCACTAGCCTCTGAGTGCAGCCTGTTAGCCAGTTTCCTACCCATCCCACAGACCACCCATCCAATCTGTATCTTGCCAGTTTGTCTAGGAGAAGGCTGTGGGAAACAGTGTCAAATGCTTTGCTGAAGTCCTGGTAAACAATGTCCACTGGTCTCCCCATGTCGACAGAAGATGTTATTTTGTTGTAGAAGGTTAGAAGGTTAGTCTGGCGTGATTTGCCTTTGGTAAATCTGTGCTGGCTTTTCCCAATCACGTGCTTCACTTGGGTAGTAATAGCTGCTAGGAGGACTAATTCCATTATTTTCCCAGGGACCGAAGTAAGACTAAAGAGCCTGTAGATTCCTGGGTCTTCTCTTGGGCCCTTCTTGTAGATCGGTATGACAATGCATTTTAAAATGCTTACACTAAAATCAAACTTATACTGACAAATAAAAAAGTTGTATTTATCTTATACTTTCTAATATTATTGATTCTTCCCTGATTATGGCTACTGATAAGTGCTTTTTCATTGAATTCTTCTCTCCTTACCTGCCTCAAATGTTAAATTTGGGGAATAGGGTTTTGACTGCGTTTATTAGTTAGAAATTGTTTCACAAGCATTTAAGAAGAAATTTCAGTGTTTTGACATTTTCAATATGATCTACATTGTCCTGTAACGAGTTTCATACTAATGTCAGTTATTAATAGTTTCATGTTTATTTTTAAATAATGCATTTGTAGATGTACTTCCAGTTGCAAATGAAAATGAAATTCAAACAGGCCTCCATATTCAATAAAATGATCCTTAGAAAATCTCTTTATTTAAGATGCAGAAGCAAATTCTACAGCGGTTTATTCCTCCAACCTTCTACTCTCATACAGTTTCTAAGGCAGTCATATAAGAAATAATCTGTATCATATTTTGTATGATATTGAAGTAGTCTGATATGAGATCACCACTTTTTATCTAATCTCCCATTGGCAGGTGAGACAAACTTTATAAAGAACTGCCAACTGAAGGACTGTCTGAATATGTGGAACATCCTGGGTCTATATCCTCCATAATCATATAAAAACCCATCTAGAATTCTCAAAATGGTCTAAATAGTGAAAATGCTTTGAAAAATCTCAAACTTTAATTCTAAGTAATCTCTCCAATTATATGCTACTGTACCTGTCTTTGAGGTCAAAAAGACCTCTAGTATCATTTTACTAGAAATTAGCAAGAACCAGGAACAGTTTTTTCTTTTCACTATTCAATAGAAATTGGCAAATCCTTTCACGTATCCATAGCATAAAATTGGAATCTCTAAACTACAGGTAGATCAGTTTCTGAGGCAACTTTGATCAACTAAAATAGTTAAGCTTTCGAAAACATAGCTGGTTTTTTTTTTTTTTGGTAGGGTGTTCTTCATTTATGCTAAATCATTTTTCAGCCATAGGTTTACAGTGGGAAGGTACCGGAGCAGAACCACCCACTTCTATAGCCACTGGGTTGACAATTTGCACATCCCCTCTCCTGCACAGCACCAAAGTGTCTCTCTGGCTTCGCTAAAGCTGAAAAATATTAAAAAAACCCCAAACTATTGCCATGCAGCTGCCAACATATTTGTGGCATACACATATACCCTAGTCCTCTCCGTATCATAGGGTTTTTTCATTACTTTGGTACGACACAGAAACACGCCTGATGAGGGAAGTGGAGAGCAGTTGGGTTCCCACTTATCTGATGGATGCCTCTGCCCTGCTACATTGATCTTTTTCAAAGTCATTTTCTCCTGAGCTCCAGATGAACTATCTTTTTCAGTAAACTGATTTATTCTCTGTGTTTTCTTATTTCTAAGCCATGAGTCACAGTGGAACCTGAAAAATTAAGTGATATTTTGTACTGCTTCATTATTCACAGCTATGCTTGGCCTTAATGTTTAGAATAGTTAGTAATACTGTTTTCTTCGCTTGTAATGTAACTTTTGCTGTATTGAAAACAAGTGTATTACTATTACTGGAAGCCTTTCCTGGCAGGGACTGAAGACACTAGCCACAGGTAAGCAATGAAAAATGCATCTTTTTCAGCCATAGGAGGGATTCTATTTTTTTGCTCTGTGAGAGAAAGTCAATACATTATCACCATAGCAATGCTTGCTCTGAGCTTAACAGTTTCTGTGAGGAGAGGAAATACATGCAGTGGTTTGTTATGGATGAAAAATTACTTCAAATGGGCCCCTAAGAAATACAGCACCCAATGTTACATCTTTCCCTGTTCCTCATGATATTAATGAGAGAACAGCAGAATTTTGAAATTTGCCAGGGTGCCAAAATTCACTGAAATCATGTGCATTATTTAAATATCCAACTACTACAAGTGAGAACTTTTTCTTTCTCTCTTCATCTATTTAGTTTCTCCTTTAACATGGAGGAAAAATATCCCCCAGACAATAAATTCAATGAAGAACCTGTTCTTTAGGAATTTCTGTGTGTTTTTGTACTGAATGGGAATGAGATGGAAGCTATTATACCAAAGACAACCACTTCCTTCATTCCACTAGTATCCTCCAGTTCCAAAAGGGCAAAGACCTGCCATTTTACCTAAGAACAAGTCTGCATTTTGTGCTCTTGGAACTATGGAAAACAAAAACCCTTCCCAAAAGCAGCATTCCTTCATGAAATTTTCTGAAAAACACTCACTGCAATCTTTAGATGTTCTGTTTAATGAAAACTCACTGGAATCTAGGGCATATAACGTGTGCGAGTAAAATTGGACTGTAATTAAGAAATATTTGCAACAAACACTCCACTCCCATTGTACATGATTATATGGATTGCAAAAATACTCTGAAAACATGTTCCTGTTAACTGTTAACATTGTAGCATTATCAGTGTTGTCTTCTCTAGTTATCAGACAACAATTTTCTTCACAACTATTGACAAGTAGTACAGGACAAATATTACTCACTGATAATTCCAGTCTCTTAGCTATTTTGGACCCAAGTTACTGAGTTCTGGACACAGTCTGCAGCTTCAAACTGAATACAAAGGTTGAAAAGGTTGTGATATTATGTGACATTATGTAGCTCTCCACTGTAATAGTGAATTTTATGTGCAGGAAGCCCAGATCTTTTGGGTCTCTGAGACTGTGGGTTGACTTCCCACAGGGACTGAGATCCATCAAAGTTCTCCTCATTTTCCACCCAAGATATGAGACAAAGATAAAGAAATCAAAAGACTATCACAGCAAGGGAAATGATACGTCGCGGGATTTAGAGGCTTAGGCAATATGTGTGAAACTCAAAGAATAAATTTTTAGTTAGCTAAACTGTTTCCATAGGTTTAATATCTCCTAGGAATAATTTGAAAAAAAATATCCACAAACTGCCAGTTCTGTTAAGAGAGAGACATACAGCATCAGTGAAACCCTCATTAAAGAAATTACAGAAACTACCCTGTGACTTGGACTGTGGTATTCTGCCGTACAAGTGGGTGCCTTACACCCTAGGCTTCAAAATTAAATATTCTTCTGCTATTTTTACATGGCTCTTAAGAAAGAGGAAGCTTTTTCTCTGTAATTTTGAAGCGTATCCCCATATCCAGTCTTTTGATATATTCTCCTGGGAAGTTTTGGTTTACAGCCCTTTCAGCTAGAGGAGGTAATAGGATATAAGTCTCTCATTTCCTTGGCAACTGTGCTAACCATTAGGTTATTCTATGAAAGAAACGAGTGAGCCCAGCCAAGTTCTCTAAGGAAGAGACCGTTGGTGCTTACTTTCAAGTAAAAGCTTTCTCAGGCATTCTGCGCTGTTCTGTAAGCTTTCAGCCTGCTAAATACATTTCGCTGCAAGTGGATAAGATGATAAGATAATGGAAACAATAAAAGAAGCCACAAAATATACATAATGTATTTGGCCTGGTCACTAACAGAAGAGCATTTAACGCTGCTGTTAACAGCATTTAAATAAATATATTTAAACAATAACTTGGGCCATACTGTTAACCTACATTATGTAGGTTTATGTAGGGCCAGGAAGCCAAGGGCAAACGGCACTAACTACCTCGAATCTGCACTGCTTAGTGCTGGCGCCTGGATGAACATATATGTCTTGGATGGAGGTAACGCAACACAGAGACAGCGACTGAGCTAACATTTAAGTAGCGTGCTCAAGATCACCCCGTGGTCCTCTTTTATTTCACAACAGATGTACAAGAACACAGATAAGTTAGTGCTTAAGTTTTCTCAACGTTTTCAAAATCTTATAAAGGCTTAAAAAAATATTTGGTTAAGAATTAAAGTTAGAAATTTCTTATTTTACTTTAGTCCTTGTAATTTTTTTTAATTATTTTGAAACCAGCAATCCTACCTGGAATAAACTCAGAGCAGTCTGGTTCACAAAAGGGCTCCACGTTCCAAGGATGACCTTGTAACTGAATACAGCTACACCAAAGACAGCGTCAGTTCAAATGCTCCCACAATGATAAGCTAGAGATGTGGTTTTCAACCTTATCTACTTTTGGAAGCCATTTTTCAGTTGGATATGAACAATTTAAGCTCACTGACAAATAATCATCCTGCTTTTCTTAAATACTTGGGGTTTTTTATACTTTTGAAGGAATTTACAGTCCCTGGAAGTCTAGATATCACAGGTTAAAACCTATTATGCTGGACAAACATCTCTACATCTCATTCCACAGTCCTTTCTCATGCATAATTTTCACTTGCCTTTCTTTTCGATTTAAATGAGAGTTCTGCTTGATGTGGTTTTTGGGTTCAGTTGATCTCCTGTTTCTTAACTATTTTCTTTTATGGAGAAGGTGCTTCCTCACAACTTGTTTCCAGATGGTGGCTGAATTTGTCTCCTGTTTCCAAGGCAAATACTTTCCTAAAATCTGTAACAGGAAAGTCAACTGACAGATGTGTGTAAGACAAAAGCATTCTTCTCTCACAAACATAGCAAATTAAAATTATACAGGAACCTATATTCACCTAGGTTCACTCCACCTTTAAAATATTCTATTTTGCATTTGATTTACTGTCAAGGTAACATAAAATTACAATTCCATTTATTCTGAAAAGCAACTGAATAATGAGTCAATGTGAACTACACTGAACCACCTCATGACATTTATTCCATCATTTTCACTAGTTTTAAATGTAATACAGTCTTCAGCATAACAATCTCTTCCCAGTCTTCTTTTAAGAGCAAAAGCTGAGATATTTCTGGGGATAAGGGACACCACTTTCATGGGAAAAAAATGTAATAGGCATAATAGAACACGAAATCTACCTGACAGTTTTTTTAGGGAACAAAGCCATAGAGAAACTTTAAAAATATGAACTGTTCTTCAAAAAAAGGTGACAGCGGTTTCTTATTTGTCTTTCTGGGAGGTATTACCAGCGAATCCAGTCATGAGGAAGATACGCTCAGCAGCAGTGATGTAATGAATCCCAAAGGGAAACAGGAAAGGGACAAACTCCAAAGAACCTACCACCCCGAGAAACTTGTCCTAAATAAGTTGATCTCCCAATGAACAGGGGAAAATTCTTTTAAAGAATTCTTCTTAGCCTGTAGATGTAGGACATTTTTATTGTCCTTTTTAATTACTCACAGACTTTTTTTTTTAATTTATTACAAAGTATTGACTTGTAAAAATTCTTGAAAATGTATTTGATTTCCGGAGTTTAGACCAAGTCAGAGGTACAGAGTCAACATTTGACTCTTCACTACAGAAAGAAGAGCCACCTACCAGGCTTCAACCTGTAATCTACACATATCCTCTAAATTAAATATCCAAGTTCAGGATCAGCTTCTGAATGAATAGAGCTGAGGCCAATCTAAAACCACAAAGACTGGGCTCAAAAGGTGCTTGCTTTCACAGACACTGACATCAACTGCCCTGTTGTTTCCTATTTACATTCTTAAGAAGAAATAGCTATTTGGTCCCAGCTCGCTTCCAGCTATCTGGCATTAATTCTGCCTTCCAAGTGGGGCACACAGAATAAATGCATTGCACAACAGTAGTTTTAGTAGTTTCCTGTAGTCTCCCTGCTCTTAACATTACATGTAGAGCCCAAACCATCCCTTGCCCTCCTGCTTGCAACGCCCACATAGTCTGACAGCTGTCTCTAACTGTATGTGCAAATGTAAGTCCAATATTTGGTATGCTTCCAGTAACAATCCTAATACCATCTATTAATCTGGTCATTAATGTCCTAATTGCATTTGGTAATTTCAGGAAAGGGAGAGGTTATTTTGGATGAGAGTTTACATCTTCTTCAGTAAAAAATATTTGACCAGTTTTGTTCCCATTTAATGTCTAAACACGCCTTCAGCAAATACTCTGCCATGGGAACAGCCTCTGACTCACCAATAGATTAGGTGCCCATCTCCATTAACCTTCTGGGATAACATGCGCTGTTGCCTATCTCTGAAGTGTCTGTCTGTAAGACAAACTCAATTGGAAAGCTATATACAGCTGTGGACAGGACAGCATTTCAAAGGTTTCTAAGGCTTTGTTGCAGACTTCCCTCTATATTAATTTCTGAAACTGTCAAGGTCAGTCAAAGAAGGAATGAGGATGCAAATACAATAATTTCTTTTATCAAGTTATGTACTTTCCAAGCCTTTCAGCAGGATCTCCCTTAAGATATGAGTAGAATTGAAAAGTCCAGTGGGATGATTTGAACTTTACCCCTGAGCTGAGCTTCATGGTGGTTGTCTGGGTTAGAGAACAATGCAGACGATTGCCAAGCCAAGAACGGCTGGCTTGCAGCAGTTGCTAGATGTGTGACTTGCCACTGAGTGTCCCACTCAGCAGGCAAAGCAGAAATGGGACATGCATCCACGAGACCAAATGCAGCCTGGGTTTTTGTCAGGATATGGAGTGAGAAGTCAGTGGTTCCCTTCCTTCTTTGCATTCCTAGACAGCTGTTGCACAATTCGAGCTGTGGTGAAATGATCAGATTGACCTTTTCAGCCTGCTAAGCAGAATGAAGATATTGAGAAAACTGCATTCAGACTACTAAATCCCATCACTGAGCAGTGCTGAGATGACTAGTTTCAGACAGCCCCAGGCAGAGTCTCAAAAAATCTGTGTTAAATTTGCATGGGTCTAGACAAAGGGAGTCCCCACAAAGGACTGTCATGAGATCATTAGTATTCAAATAGTCTAACCTTTCGGTTTTTAAGTGACCAAAATCCATTAAAATAGTCTGCTCTGGGACTTCATAGGCAACTTGTGTTTTTCTTTCAACTATGGAGCAACCTGCAGAGTATACAAGTTCCTAAGTCCAATTACATTATTAAGACCTCTTATCTCACAGCATGTTATCATCTTTGGGATGAGAGTTGCAGGGAGAATCACTTGAAGCATAGTTAGCCCAGTGCCAGCCACTCAGCCAGACTCCTGCTTCCCCATCTCTGACAGGCTCTGAACGATCTGCTGGGTCCAGAAGGCATTTCAAGAGACCATTTCCTCTTATAACAGAGATGTGCTGTGTCAGCCCACTGATTTGAGATCCATCCTGAATGTGTATTCATTTCAATGGTCAACATGGCCCCAATTCAGTTGCCTAAACAAAGGCATCAAGGGTACCTCCCTGCCTCCAGCTGTCACTGAAGAAAGGTGCAGGCCTCTCACAGGACTTGTGTCATAACCTGCTGGTCCTCTTCATAGGATAACAAAGGCATCCTGAATTCTCCAGGGCTTCTCAAATGACATTTACCAGTTATGTTTGGGTGATGTGGTTCTGCCATGAGACCAGAGCTAGATAATTGAACTCCTAGCAAAGGCTATCAGTTCTTTCAGTACTTTTGCAGTGGAAGGGCTGGTCTCCAGTCAGATCTTGAGCCAGTAGCATCTCAGGCTATCACTTAAAACATCTAAATTAAGATTAAAGCTAAAACCATGACAAAATCCTGGAGAATATGTTATGAACACTATACAGGAGAATATGTGGAGCCAAACACATTCATTATTTTATGATTTTCCTGTTTCCTCTCATGTTTCTTACAGAGGGGACACAGTTAGATGAACTCATCCCCTCCCCTCCAAAAGGAGCATTAGGCACAAAAAAATAGTGCTGCAGAGAATCTGGTCTTTACACCTCTACATGAGACTAGAGAGTCCAGATCATAGGACTCTTTAGTGATACACCTGATTCCAGTTTGTGTAAGGTGTGAGAAGCTGTATCCAATTGCAACAATTATTGTGTGTTTCAGCAAGAATTCCCCATGTGTATAATCTGTTTTGGAATATAGATTCATCATGCAGATTTCCTCATCACCTCAAACTCTGACTGGATAGACAGGAAGAAACCTTCTTTCATGGGAAATATTCCAGCAAGATGATTTTTGTTGTGATATTAATTGAAAGGCAGCTTCACTTATCAGACTAAAATTTTATCTTTTTACTGTTGAAACCTGAAGATCCTGTAGTCTGAATCACAGCAGAAACAGTCTGTGGATTTACCCTATCTAATACCAGGCTTGTAATTTAGGTCATCATAGCTTCCATTTAAAGACACGGACAAGAGATAGAAGACTCATGCATGTCCCCATGTACTCTCAGTAGAACCTCCAGATGGCAAACTAGCCCACCTATCATTTGAGTCACCCACTGACTGTAGAAAATCAAAGGCAGTTGCATTCCTGATACTGGATCTTCAGTTACTTGCCTAAAATTAGTTTGGAAAAATCTGGACTCTAAAATGTTTCAACGCACTGGCTGATTAAACTACTGTTTGCTCTTACAGACTGCATGGCAATCTGCAGAGCAGAAAGCAGAGCTGGCAAAAACAAAAAACATCTATATTTGTTCTGTGTAAGTAAACCAAATAGTTAGATGAAGCAGTGTTTCAAGTTCAGCAGTCCTAAAAAAGTTTTCCATTCTTTTAATCACCATCAATTTTAGGACCTCAAAGGATTTTTTTTTTAACAAAATTGCCTTAGATTTTGCCCAAAGCAGTTGAGCTAATCTAGTTTGTAACTAATTTCTTTGGTTAATTTTATCGGACTAACTGGATGATCTCTCTTTGATTTGCTAATATTCTTAACATTTTACTAATCCATTTCTCTGTCTCTTCTTAATCATTGTTTCTTGTTGAGTGTCATTATTTCTTATTATCTCTTGATAAATTATGTTGCAAGGCATGTTTTCATGGTTTCTAAAAAAATTCCCGCATGCCAGTATTTGTGAGCATTAGCTGTATGGCTGATATACAAATAAGTCACTTCCTGTTTCATAAACAAACATGAGGAGGTGGAAAGGGAGGGCGATGAAGGCTTGGTCTCCATAGAATGGATGGAGTTGGAAGGGACCTTAAAGATCATCTAGTTCCAACCCCCCTGCCATGGCCAGGGACACCTTCCACTAGACCAGGTTGCTCAAAGCCCCATCCAGCCTGGCCCTGAACACTTCCAGGGACAGGGGCATCCACAACTTCCCTGGGCAACCTGTTCCAGTGCCTCACCACCCTCAGAGTAAAGAACTTCTTCCTAATACCTAATCTAAATCTATCCCCTTTCGGTTTAAAACCATTACCCCTCATCCTATCACTACACTCCCTGATAAAAATTCCCTCCCCATCTTTCCTGTAGGCCCCCTTTAGGTACTGGACATGAAGCTGGAATGCAGCTGGAGTTTGTAGCTGGACCCAGACATTGGGACATGCCCTCATGTTCCACAGTTCAGATTGCCCTAAGTGCTATTAGTATAGCAGAAAGGAAGTCAAGTAAGAAAATAAAGAGTATAAATTTGCTCTTATGGGGCTTCCTGTGACCTACCTTTCCAAAGCCTAGTAATGGCTGATCCATCTCTTCCCAGAACCAATGTTTAAAGCTCTAAAATTTTTACTGTCGGCTCAGATTTTGACTAGATAGGGCTCAGTCAACACTTGTTTCTTTTGCTGCATTCATCCTAGACTAGTCACTTTAGGATTGTTAAAGGAAGTTATAGGTTTAATTCAGTAGAAATCAAGAATCAAAGTTAAATTTATTTAATTACTAGAATCAAAGCTCCAGCCTGGTTGCTTGTTTACCTCTAAAATGACCTGACAGAAAGCACAGCTTCATGTTCATAAAAAATTATGGGGAAATCTTCAAAGAAACATGCTTCTTTTCTCTTCATACCTTTTAGACATCCTAAACTAACCAACGTATTCATTTCCAAAGCATTTCTAAAATGTTAGATTACCTACTATTAACTACTCATTTAAACTGAATTTATATTAGCTTCTATTACCAAATTGCCATAGCTAAGTCATTAATATAACAACTTTGAACTCAAGTGGTTTCAAAAACAAATCATTAAGCATCCAAGACATTCCAACTTCATAAATATATAGCTTTCCTTTCCTTACTAGACATAAAGTAAGATTTTGAAATGGTAACTAGAGTCCTTCTGCTAGTAAACTAACTTCTATTTATCAGCATGCTTCATAACTTCTATTTATCAACAGGCTTCAGTTCATTTTATCCAAATAAAGCAAACTTCTTAAACCTAAATTTTTCCTCATTGCATTTCAGCAAAGCCAAATAGCCTGAGTAGCTTCATCATCATTTTTATACAGAGCTGTTGCTAAGTAAAAAAAAAATTCAGAAGGTCTTGAATTTTTAAGAGCTATTCCTGGGCTGTTCTTTAATATCCCCACGAGAGTGATCACCGTATCTTTGCATATATCTAAAAATTGCATGGGGGTATATGGCCTACAGCCTCAGCATAAACATGTTAACTGAGGTTCAGACAAGAATATATAAAGTCCCAGGTTTCTATTTTTCTCAGAACATAGCAGAAGTAAAATTCTGGAAATTCATGAGGTAAAAAAGGTCTAGCAAAAACAAAATCATAAATTTTGGAAGCACAGGAAACTTGTTGCAGAACTTCCTAAAACTGGGGCAAGTTAAGGGATCAGCCGACCCAGCAACTTAAAGCAGCAGTCAACCACAGTTCCTATATTAAAACAAAACTGGTTTAAGTGCAATGGAAAATTAGGTACGATAAGCTGCAGCTAGGAGCTTTCTAAAAATTAAGGTCTGAGGCCTACACTGGGATACAGCTTCAGCTAAAAGAGAACTAGTGTGGAAAATAAAATGACAGTAGCTGGTTAGCAAGATTCTTGAACTTTGAAATGCAACTTTTTCTATTGTGGAGGTCAAGGAATGAGGTTGGTGGGGCTTGCTGGAACACCTTCAGTGAAAATGACTAAGAGTTTAAGGGCTGAAGAGAATGAATATATTTTGATTTTACTTGCTCTTAAAACAGAACAGAGCTATAGCCAAAGGTAAATTGCTTTCAGTGCTCACCCATAATCAAAGTAAATGGCCTTCTAACAGCAGAAATCATAAGCATGGCTCCCTCACCCCATTCTAGCAAGACTTGCACCATAAGCCATATCTGCTTTCATATTTTGCTACTTTGTATGCATGGAGATGAGCAAAGAAACTGGAAAAGCATCATAACTGCCCGATCAAAAGATGTCTAAAGCTTTTATGTACTATTTATCTGTTTCAAGCTCTAATTAAAATATGGTGGGCACCTCTGGAGGGCAATTCATTCCACCATAAAAACAGATGCCTAAGACAGGTGGGATGAATTGCTCTTTGGAGGTACTTGCCTCTTGTCATTTACTATGGAAAGAGCCTGCCTAGTGTAGGCAACACAGCTAATACATACATAGGTGGTTAAAATGAGTGAGTCCTACCTGGAGGATATTGATTATCAGCTGCTAGTGATAGACTGAGATACGTTATGTACTTCGTTAAATTTCAAGCCAGATTAGTCTGAGATGCCTAATCTTTAGATGACTAAAATTAGATAAAATAAGCCTTCCCTTTTTATGACAAGAACAACTACCCTAGAAAAGGGGTTATAAGTCATCTTCCAGCTTATTTCAAGTGTGAATGTGAGCAGGAAATACTTGAAAATTTCATCAAAATGTAGCTAACTAAATTTATATTATACTTCATTGCTTTAAAATCATTATTCCAATAACTGTTTTGAATGCAGGGAGATGCTAAGAGGCTTGTCAGGTTATCCTGAATTCAACAGTTACACATGGCACCTCCAGGTTATTTCTGAGCACTGTGTTGCAAACAGTCCTAGTCTTACATCACCTGTAAGTGGCTCTGGAAGAAACGAGTGGAGATAGTCCACCTGCATATGACTGCTTATTTTGTATGTTGCTCCAAATACCTCTATCTGTAGGGCTTTATACAGACATAAGGATATAGCATTCAAAAAGCTGATGATTCATTTCTGGGTAAAACTTCACTGAATATCACTCTTCTATTTCTGTTCTTTGGGGTTTTTTAGTTAGTAAATGTGCTACATCAGTTTTTAAAAAGGAGAGCATTCAAAATTCAAAATTAAACTAATTGGCAAATAACCCACCTGCTCTATAGCTACTCAGTACTCAATCAATCATAATTTAAGAAGTCTGTTTAAAAAATATAGAAGAGGAATATATCAATATTAAACTTTATAGCATATAAATTCATTCTACTTCTCACTCTGCAGACTATAAAAATATAGGGTGTGTAAACAGATACAAATGTAACCCAAATAGATACATTTCTACTTAAAAAGCATGGTTGCTCCTTCACCTGATGTCTAATGATTTCTACAACACAGACTATCAGCCTGGCATTAAATTTATATAACAAGAATGTGATTTAGTGAGCACTCTTTTTCACAGAATATTTGAGAAGTCATAATCTTTGATTCCTATTTGCAGTAATGCAACAAACATTATAATGTAGTTTACACAGTTGTTACTTTTAAAGTTGCTATTTTTAAAACCTTAATTTTTGTGACCAGACCTTACAGTTGCCCATATTGACGCTTGCTGATGAATCATTTGTTTCTAAGTACTTCTTTAATGTCTTCATAGAAACATTTAAAATAGATACATGAATGATGTTTTTGATACACCATCAAATATACAAAATTATAAGATCCTGCGTGTCTTCCCTGACCTTTGGGGCATGGACAATGGGTAGGGTCAGATGTATTCCTTGTTCCAGCTAAGTACCTTTGTATTGCAATCCAGAGGATGTTTTTATCTTGCTAGCAGGAATCCAAACTTTTTTCTGGCAATCTAAACTCCTTAAGGAGTACTTCCACTAAGTGCAACGGCAGAAGGAATAAGTATAACCCAACAACATGGTATATAAAGATAGAATCACTTCTCTTTTCCTCCTCTTCACTCCTCCATTCTGTAATCAAGGATTACATTAAGTCTTTTTTGATACAACACTGTGCTTAGATGTTATGGTAACAGCGTATTGATTCTTTAAGGACTCAGGAAAATAGCCTGCCTCACTTTGGGGAAAAAATAGTACACAGCTGTGAATCAGCCAAGGTATATGATTCCCAGCTGATAATCTTAAAGGCAGTCCAATCTCACAGAAAATGATGTTATTGGGGGTGAGAAGAGGAAGGAAAAGGTGAGAGTTGGTGTGTGAACTGAAGGCTAGCAGTAGGCTTTTGTCTGCTTGATGAACTGAATAATGCTTTCTTTTTGAGTTTGTTTGTAAAATAAAGCCTGTCTGTTTAATTGCAGTAGTTGTACAGGGCTGGAAGCTATCACAACTGTGCTACTTCAGTGGTCTTATTTCTCATTAAAAAAAAAAAAGTGTAACAGAGGTAATTATTATTTTTTAAATATTGGTATTAAAAAGCATATTTTGGGGGGAAAAACTCTACTAATCAACTTGTAAAAGTGAAAACATTATGTAGCTTTGTAGGGAGTTTTTTGGTAGTTGTTTTGGGGGTTTTGTTTGTTTGTTTATTCTTGTGGGGTTTTTTGTAGAGCACTAATTTTTGAGTTACTGTACAGTATGAGAGTGGAATTGGAATCTGGTCAATAGTAGAAGCACCTTTGTGGTAGAAGTAAGTTCTATTAAAGGATAAATCACATATACTGATACATCTTAAGAAGTACTTGTTAATCAGCTAATTAATATCTTATTTATTTTATGGTCTATATGATGATGATGTCTGAGTTGGAATATTGTGTAATACTAACCTGGAAGCCTATACCTGTAGTTATGTAAAAGAGAGAAAGAAGATTTATTTAATGAGATCTACTTTTATGTAAGAGCATAACTAATGCTATTTCATCTTTAGTTGTCTAGCAATGCCTGATACCTAAGGAGTGACATTAAAATAATTACACAGTAATTATTGTTGTAATTCTGTTTGTAGTTTTGATACTAGCATAAATTTAGTTTTCTAGTTCTCTTCTTTTAAAAGATCTTTAGGGATCAGGACAGCTCTGGGGGAGAGAGGTGGGTGGAAATAAATAAATCTTTGAATCGTGAGCCAGGGCTTTCGGAATTCCTATTGTGGCTCGTCTCTAGTTTTAAAAAGCTCAGTCCTGTAGATCTTCCTAACGTCTGTCTTAAGTGTTAATGGAATGAAAAGTGCTTGGCTGCTTCAAGATAATGTAAGTACTCCAAGAAAATAACTTCATGTAGGTGGGTCAGTGACATTTAAGTCATAAGTAAGAAAGGTTGATGGATGCAGACATTTTCTTGAGTGTATGTATACGTATACCATCGTACTCTGGTGTGACCTTACTTCTTCTCATTTGTCATAGCTTTGTTTACTGTACTATCATTTAGTCCTTGTGATTTTTATCCATTTGCAGGAGTGTTAGTTTTTCCTTTCCTGTGTCGTCCCTCTCTTGGTAGGTTTCTTGATTTTTCTGTCTTCGGGTATTCCTCCTTCTAAAACAGAAGCTATTTTAAAAGGTATAGCAAAATCAAGGACTGTTTAGTAGGTTGTAACTGGTGTTAAGGCACTTTCTCAAGAGGTTGTATCTAGTTCTCAGACATCCAAATTAGGATGAATCTTTCCAAAGATCGATCAGGTTACCTCTTTGCTTTCATAACTATTCCTTATCTTAAAACACTTTATGACATTTGAAATACACATTAAAATGTCCATTAGAATTAAGCATGTGTTCCATCCATATGCAGAGTAACATTTCAGTCACTGGCTATAGCTGTTTCTTGAACAAGCCACTAAATTTTTGCTATAGCTACAACTCTGGTCCATATATGGCCATATGTTCTAAGAAGATACGTAGTTTGTTTAGGGCATTGTCTATATTTCTTCAGTATGGTTTTTGGTTCTCCCAAATACAGAAGCTCTGTTCAAATGCAGAATGGTGCTTAGGTCTGCTTCTTCTCACACTATATGCTCTGCTTCTTGCAAAGATGTTTCTGTTTGGATTTTTTACTCTTGGTATATGAATTTCACTTAATCCCTGCATGTATCTTTGTAGTTTGCTAGCTCAGTCTGCTCTGTCATTTTGTTTTCTTGTCAGAACTTGTAATCTAAAATACAGATGTGCTTGGGTAACTGAAGTCCACAATTTTGCTAGGTCTGATGGAGAATTCTGACAGTTTTCTTCTGTTTGTTGGTTTCTGATTCATGTTACAACCTGATCCCAAATTAGAGATTTCATGGTCCTCCAAAAGCATATGTCTGACCGAACTGTCATTTCCTTAATAAAGCCTTCAAAAAATTCTCTGTTGGGTTTCTCATGTGAATCTAGTAATTTTCAAAAGCAGCTTTACCTAAAACATGACACTCTTCAAATACATTACCTTGCTCTTCCTCATGAGCAATTGAAGTTGAATGCTTCAGATCATACAAATTTACATCAAAAACAACAAAAAGTGCAACTATTCTTTTGATCCTTGGGGTTTGGGGTATTTTTTTGTTTGGGTTGGGTGGTTTTAGTGTTTTTTCTTGTTGTTTTATTAGTGTGATAGCTACATGAAGGTGAATGGAACTAGATTCTTATTTCAATCTCTCCTGTTGTAATATCTTCCAGCAGAATTCCAGTTAGACTGAGTTCCTGAACTACTCTCTTCTCATCTCTCTCCCATTTTTAAATTTTTCCCTCCCCTGTTACAGTACACATCCTTCACATCCTTGTGTTTCTTCCTTTTCTTATATTACCATAGAGAACTTTTTTGGAACGAACTGAGGAGATGGAAGGTTGGCAGGCTTTCGGGGGTGGGAAAGGGGGAGGTGGTTTCTTTGTTTGCTCATCTGTTGTTCTAAACTCCTGTGGGGTTAGAAGAAGAGAAGCACATCTTGGTCTGTTAACTCTGCCTCTGCAAATGATTTCACTAGTCGTAATACAACATGCTGAAATACGGTGTGCCTAGAATTAGCTCAGTGTAGATGTCCCTTCATTAGGGATCCACCACCCTGGTGATTATAGCATTCTTCCAAATATCAAATACTGAAGGACACCGAAATTCACTCTGATACAAATCCTCAGTTTTAACCAAGAGCTTATATTTCTTGTATTTCTTCAAACTGGTGAATAAAGAGGCTGTGGATGTTTGGGGTTTTTAAAATTTATTTTTAATCTCCTGCCCTCTCACATCTTGGGCATGGCTATATATTGAAATAGTTCATGAAAAAATAAAATTCAGAAAGAAATCAGAGGAAAAAACCAAACATGAAGATAACCTTTCATTTAAGGTGACTAGAACCAATTCACGGAAAGTGGAAGATGTGGTGTAGGATGCAGATGATCTGTTCTCAACTTCATCCACAGAGAGCATGAGCATTAAACTAATCTTGTAAAGCTGTACCAGTTTCTTCGTATGCTGCTACAAATGACTGGATAACAAAACGTTATTTTTGAGTCCAGAACGTACTTTCCCCCCTGCTCTGCCCCAGAAGTGAAAGAACTTTAAAAATCATTCCTATCTAATGTGAGTGGGCTTCATTCTTCCACAGCTTCTGAACTACAGAGCCACACAGCTCTGCTTTGACTCCTCTGTGTCTGTGTGTGTGCGCATGCATGTGATGGAAGGAAGTAAATGAAAGATCCTATCTATTTCACTCTGCACTTGGTCCCTTGATTGGGCCTAATAAGTCATACAGCTCAATTCAGTTGTATGACCTAGAATTTAATTCTCAATGGAGAGGGATTTTTCTTCAGTGGGCCTAAGCTGGTAGTAAAGAGAGAGAAGACATTTTCCATGCGTGGACTTCAAAGTTAATGTGTTATTAAATGTGACAGCAGTCTTATCAGGGAGGATCTGTGACCTGTTTGCTTTATAAAAAGGCTAGCAAAGAAGATGAACAAGGAATGGTGGAGTTATGCTCCATGTCAGAGACAAAGAAACAGAAGAAAAGTCTGACTCAAGAAGACAAAGATGCAAGAAAGTAGCTCGTTGCTGTGCATTCACACTACTAGCTTTGAAATGCATCTCTTGCAGAGGGAAGGTGGCTTTGCAGAGGCTTTCCTGATGTCCCTTGAGAGATCATGTACCACACTGGCTGTGAAAATACCCACAGGTTTTTTTCCTTAATTCTTCCAACTAAAGGAAGAGATCCTGATAATCTGTCTACAGCAGATGCTACATGTTATAAACAGTTCATGGATTGTGTACCTGTAGATGTCAAATTTAAGCTAAACCGTAACATCTGAGATTTCAGAGTCTCCAGAAATGATACCTCTATATAAATCATAGAATGGTTTAGGTTGGAAGGGACCTTAAAGATCATCTAGTTCCAACCCCCTTGCCATGGGCAAGGACACCTCCCGCTAGACCTGGTTGCTCAAAGCCCCATCCAGCCTGGTCTTGAACACTTCTATGGATGGGGCCTCCACAGCTTCCCTGGGCAACCTGTTCCAGCGCCTCACCACCTCAGAGTGAAAAATTTCTTTCTGAGATTTAACCTAAATCTACCCTCTTCCAGTTTGAAGCCATTACCCCTCATCCCATCACTACATGTTAAAGCCTTAAGAAAAAGTAAATCAAATGAAAGAAGGTAAAACTTACAACAGCAATAGGACTTGGATTAATGTATAGCAGATAGTGATGAGGGAAATTCTTCAAAACTGTTGTAGGCACAGCATCTGATTTCTCTTAATACAGGTGAGCAAAGCCACTTGTGCAAGAATTTTGGGGAGAAGAGAATTAAATGGACTCCTAATTCTGACTTAGTGGAATGGGAATGGAAGGGACAGCAAGGATTGTGGAAGCCAGCTGGGTAAGATCTATTCCCTGTGTTATCAGGCCAGTCACAAGCCTCCAGAACAAAGACCCAGTTCCCAATGTACTGTAAGCATGTTAGTAAACTGTATGAGAAACTGGAGTACCTCATAGCAGAACTGGCAAAATCCGTACCTTCAGATGCACAGTCTAGCATGGGAAGCAGCAGAGATGGAGAATGTCCCACAAATAATGACCAAGTAGGCTTTGTCCAAATATTCTGAAAGATGTTAAAATCTAACTAGAACAATAAATTGTGAGTTGCATGCTTGTCTCTTGGTTTAACTGTTTAGTCCATGCTCCTAGAAATATTGGGAACAGTGCTTGTTCTCGGGACCAGTTGAAATAGGAAGCTCCTTTTGGCTGCCCTACTGATACATATTAGTAAGAAAATCATCTCTCAAGTGCCTCATGCAGTAGTCCTTAGTAATTATAAGTCGGAGGGGGAGGGGAGCAAATCCTGCAGGGAATAATGTGGCTAGTGCAGCAACGGGTGTGCACATAGACCTCAGAGTTCAGTAAACGCAATGTGATGATTCACGTGTAGAAATTCTCTTGTGTTTGAACTTATGGCTGAGAAAGTTCACTGAGCTATTAATTTAACTGAACTCTGGGACTCTGAACTTTAAAAAGAACACAAAGCTTGAAAGGGCTTAATTTAATTTACAGTTGCTCAAGAAAACTGTTTTAAGTAACTTACAGTTACTAAAAATATGCACATGGATAACTGTGTTTTTAAGCAGTTGCACCCTAGATTACTTTTTTTTTTTTTTTCTGTGATCACATCTTTAGTTTCCTAGCTAGACTTTCAAAGCTTTCACTGACAACAAAATTGTCCTACACATATCCCTGGCATCCTGCTCTAAGTCTGGAATTCAAATTTAAAATTCACCTGTTTTATCCATTTGAGAAGTCTCAATAATGTGATATCGGTCTTGTGTAAAAACACAGTAGAAATGAAAATATAATCTCATCCCATTTTTTGGGGGGGGAAATACAAGATTATTGCTTGCAGATCAGCATGTTTGAACTACTAGAGTTTTTTTTCTGCCAAGACAATTTAGTTTCCAATAGAGTTCAGATGTTCCATACTTTGTAAAGGACGCAGGATTTATAGTTCTCATGTATATTGCATCATTTCCGGCAAAAGAATGGTCTTGATGACCCAAGTGGATTTTTCCAGTCCTGTGTTTCTATGGTAGGACTTTTCAATGGGATTGCATCCTAGTCTGTATTTTATTTCTTCATCCTATGTGACAATCCAATAAACATTATTCCATATGTTGTCTTTGAGAGGATTTGAGGTTTCCAAGTTTCAGTCCATTCCATTCCAAGGTCTGGTTTCAAAGCTTATTGGCATATGTAGATTTCAATGTCAAACCACACTATGTCTTCCTTTTAACCTAGATAATATTTTCAAAGCAATAATATCTTATAAAAAATTGCTAATACACCTTCTTTGTGGGTTTCTAATACTTCTTTTTTCTTTGAATTTTTTCCACTTCATTCACACGCTACAGTGCTGTTGGTTAAAATGTTCCAGGTAACTTCTCTTGCTTGTCAGGGTGATTGCAGGTTATGCCCTGGTAATATTTCTTCAGTTGTGTTTGTCTTCATGTAATGCATAGCAGGTTTAAACAAAAATATGTAGGAGAAGTCTGAATTTCTATGTAAGGGGAAATCTGGCAGAACACTTAAATAATTAATTGCTATAATCTTGAAAGGAAAAAGTTACTCATGAATACCACATTTACTTGAATGTGTACCTATTTTTATTTATTTTAATGCCAGTCACATCACCATGGCAGAAGATAGATGTTGGTGTTTTCTTTGTTGATCTCCCCTCTGTACCTAAAAGAAGTAATGATCTTAACTTCAAGAGCTGATATATATGGTTCAGCATTACAAAATGCCAGCGCTGTAAGCTTTTACTTTGAACGTTTTTGTTGTTGTTTGTTTTGGGGGTTTTTTTGTTTGGTTTTGTGTGTGTATTAAGTGAGTTTTAAAGAAAAAATTTAAAGAAGAGGACAACAGAGTCTGGCTAAGGTAGGATTAAAGTCTAAACATTAAGGCAATAGAAAGTATAAAGACAACAGTGGGTGAAGGGGTGCACAGAGGGACCTTTTGCTTAGCAAGCTCTTTGGGATTTGTGACAGCTGGCATAAGAAGTAAAGTGGGGTTGGGTTTTTTGTTTGTTTTCCTTTAGCATGCCTCTACAGTTAAGGTTGAGAAAACTTGACTTGCACAAACATGACAAAGCAAACAAATTTGGAGAGTTGAAATTATTAATTTTCTTTAAAAAGAAAAAATTATTGTTAGTATGTGAGCTTTATTTTCCTTCATTTGTGCTGTATATAGAAACTAAACATGAATAAGCGTAAGTTGGTGTCATTATTTGACCTGGAAAATGATTGGACAGAGAGAAACAAGCATCTCCAATGTAGGAACGGAGAAGAAGGCCTTGTCTCTAATATGGAGGCAGTATAGTGCCTGTCCTGTGCTTTTTATCATTAAAGAACTCTTTGTAATTGAAAAGTACAGGACAGGAATTATGTTGTAGAGTTTTGTGGGTTGGGAGGGGGGGTTGTTTGTTTGTTTGGTTTGTTTTCCCCCAATAATAATGAAGTCCCAAAATAAATATTGACAACTTAAAATAAAGATATAAGTACATTCTGGAGTAAAAATAACAAAATAGACTTTAGCTTTGTTGGAACTATGTGATCAATAATCTAACTAATCACATTAACAGCTTCACAACACACCTTCACAGTGACAGAAGCTTACTGACCAAGAGATTTTTTTTTTTTCCCCGTTATTACTAGTTTAAGTTCTATTTGTGGAGAATATGTGGTGCTAAGCTAGTTGCTTCAGGTGAACAAAGAACTCTAACATCACCTGACTGTAGTAAATAGCAAGTTTTATTGCAGAATTACTGAATTCTGTGGTTTACAACTCCCTGGCTGCAATTTAGTATGTAAACTGTTTAGTTCACATATTTTGAAGTTATCTTATTCCAAACTCACTGATTGCTTGTGAAGAAATCACTATATTGGTTTGTATCATATTTTGAAAGCTTAAAAAAACAAGGCCTAGAAATATAATTCAACAGTATAAGGCTTAGCTTATGAAATCATGGAACTTTCCCCTTTATGTCCAGTCATGCAGAGTACTGGAGCTTTTGAATTACCTGGTGGAAATTCTTGTTCTGCGGTGTTGAAACTAACGTTCGTGCAATGCTGATCCATGTGAGCAGTGACAGCGAACAAGACAGACTGGCAAACTCTGATTCTGGATGACTTCTGAACAATTTGTTCTGCTAAAACTTATTTATAAAGGTGCCAAGTGAATGAACGCAACTGCTGAAAACCCCACCTTAAAGTAAAAGGGAGAGGCTGACTGGCAAATTTCTTCATTCTATAACAGCAAGCAGATGTTAGCAAACAGGAAAAGAGTTATGTATTGTCAGAAGAAAGACACATTCTGGTTGCAAAGCACTTAATAGTAGCTTTCAGTTGACTGAGTTTGTTTTGATGGTATAATAAATCCCTCTTTCAAACATGTACTGCTAGATCAAAACCTCTGCAGCTACATAAAGCAAAGGGCTAATCTGGTGCAGAGACTCCAAAAGTGTACTATCACTTTTTTCTTTTTTTTTAAACACACAACTGAAAAAACAAATTTGAACCTATAATAATTTTATGCTAACTACAGAAGTATAGTCAGTATCAGATCTAGCATAAGGTTGGTCCAGATGAAATGTGTACTCCTGAATGTTCTTACATGGCACAGTACTGGTATTATTGCTCAGAATAAGTCTTGGAGAAAAAATATGAAATATGAGAACCACAGTCGTACTAAAAAGGAAAAAGAGAAGGTGGCTTCCTCTGAGGACCAAACAAGAAGTGAAAATATGGCTGTGAATGAGGACTGAATATCCAGCTCCCAATTGGTGCCATTAACAGCCTCACAAATTGGAGACTACTTTGTACTTCAAGGAAAGAAAAAGCTTGGAGGTGGACTGTAAGAAGGTCCAGAGTTATTCTTGCTTGGCAACTCCTAATTACATTGTTAACCACTATTGCTCATCACAGGCTGAAGCTTACAGAAGGTGGACCCTGCTCTGTGGACACTTAGCAAGATTCCCCCAAAAAGCAAAAAGACTTGAGGTAAAAAGAGATGCGGAGTAGCAGTTGCAGCTTGCAAAGAGTAACGCTTACCATACTGCGTGTGGCTCTGTACAACACAAGCCCAGACAAATTCCAGAGTTTGGAGCAATATGCAAGAATTGCAATAAATTGCATCACTTTCATAAACGTTTGCCAGCACAACTTTTATGGCACACACATTAAGATGGCTACAACAGCACTGGTGGAGAAGAATAATTTTGAGATGTGACAGACAATGCCACACCAGAAGATAGCCCATTTGTCAGGCAGTGTGGGTTTGGTGAAGGAAAAATTACTGTTTGGATATAAAGTAGCAGCATACAACACAAAAGGGAGCTAGAAGGTGGGGGGTTTTGGTTTTTTTTTCCTGGTTCTTGCCTGTAGCAACAATTTCAGGTAATCCCTAAAAGAGGAGCTAGAAAGTCTTGTTACTCTGATTCTCAGAGGGAATTCAATTTGAAGGTGGCTAGCACCCTAAGACGCGGTGCTTGTTTTCTTGTGGCTCCTTTTATTGCTGTTGGATTATTCTTTTCTTTTTCTTTTCAATTATAAGAATTATAATTGAAAGCTTTTTATGTAGTTAGTATTTTCAATACTTCTCGGATGGTCTCTGGTGCTTCTGACTGTATTCTGAAAGTAGCTTTTTCCTTCAGTGATGGCACTAATCTGGCTGCCTTTCTGCTACCTGGACAGCTACCTTTGAGAAAACCTGTATGAATTTACTGGTTTTGACATCCCCAGCTCTCTGTGTAAAAATTTCAGGCACCTGAAATTTTACTTGAATGCTTAAGCATCGGCAGGCAATACATAAGCTTAAGAAAGATGACAGTGGCATAGTTCTCTTACATTTGCTGTTATGCAGAAAGAAATTGTTTGAAAAAATATTTATCTGTATTTGGAATCAGTAGAATTCCAGGCTTTATTTAGGCCCTTTTTTTGAGGTGAGAAGAAAAAAGAAGAAAATATGACAGCATGCACCCACTTCCATTGGATGACAGTTTTCTGCAGACTGCAATCCAAGCCACTTTTGGTATGCGGACTTCTTTTGTTTGTTAATAACATGTACTCTGGTTTGTACACCTGAAGCTTTCAGCTGTGTAAAGCAGTAGAAACTGCGGCAAAACTGCAGGGCTACAATTCCAACAGATAAAAAGCAACTATGTAAGAAAGTAATTTGGGTGAAAGGAGGTAACATAACGAGATATACTGTAAGAGTGCCTACTGCCATGCTTCCTTTGTCCTCTAAAAGCAGGTATCTTGAAACCAGCAAAGATGATTTAAGGAAATCTTGGCCTAATGTGGCAGTGGGATTTAGTGAACTCTGCATTAAGTAGGAAAGAAAGGGTATTTATCGCTTCTTGAAAAGATCCTGTCTGGCATTGGTACATCATGGCTCAGTTGCTGCCGTTGATCACACCAGATTTCTTGCACCCAAGTCACATGCTGATGCTCTGGCACAGGACCTTGTGGCGATGCAATGAGGCTGCAAGGGCTGTCCCCACTCAAACCAGGAGTTTCTGCATCTTGTGCAACTACAGTTGGACACCTGTCATAGAAACATAGAATGGTTTAGGTTGGAAGGGACCTTAAAGATCATCTAGTTCCAACCCCCCTGCTGTGGACAGGGACACCTCCCACTCCACCAGGTTGCTCAAAGCCCCATCCAGCCTGGTCTTGAACACTTCCAGGGATGGGGCCTCCACAACTTCCCTGGGCAACCTGTTCCAGTGCCTCACCACCCTCAGAGTAAAGAATTTCTTCCTAATACCTAATCTAAAGCTAAACTCTTTCAGTTTAAAACCATTACACCTTGTCTCCCTGATCTCTCCATCTTTCAGACCTTTACGTACTGGAAAGTCACTATAAGGTCTCCCTGGAGTCTTCTCTTTTCCAGGCTTAACAACCCCAACTCTCTCAGCCTGTCTTCACAGCAGACAGGCACAATCACCTCCCTGGACCTGCTGGCCGTGCTTTTGATGCAGCCCAGGATACGGTTGGCTTTCAGGGCTGTGAATGCACATTGCCAGCTCATGCTGAGCTTCTCATCCACCAACACCCCATGGTCCTTCTCCTCGGGGCTGCTCTCAATCCATTCTCAGCCCAGCCTGTATTTGTGTTTGGGATTGCCCCAATCCAGGCGCAGGACCTTGCACTTGGCTTTGTTGAACTTCATGAGGTTGGCACAGGCCCACCTCTCAAGCCTGTCCAGGTCCCTCTGGATGGCATCCCTTCCCTCTAGCTTGTCGACCGCTCCACACGGCTTGGTGTCGTGCACTCAATCCCAGCATCCATGTCGCCAACAAAGATGCTGAACAGCACCGGTCCCAGTACCGACCCCTGAGGAACGCCACTCATCACCTAAATAAAATATGACAGACAGACGCACACCCTCAGCACGGTACAGGCTCATGGCGCGGACCCACAGGCCTCACAAACGCCCGACCCCGGGCGGACATGACTTCGGGATTCTCCGCGGGCACCTGCGGGCCCCGGCAGCGCCCCCGGCCGCCCCGCGCAGCAGGTGCGGGCGGCCGCCCGGCCCCGGATTTCCCGGGGGCCACGGGATAGCGGGGGGGGGGGGGGT
>VFFE01006993.1:304027-321655 GCA_008921705.1 Burhinus oedicnemus | reverse complement strand
CCCCCCTCCCCCCCCCTGCCCCGCCCCGCCCCGCCGGCACACGGTCCTGCCCAGAGCTCGGCGCGCCCGCCGGCGGGAGGGAGCGGCGGCCGGCGCTGCGCCCCGGGGCGGAGGGCGAACAGGCGGGCAGCCGGGGCCCCCAGCCGCCGCTTGAGGGGAGGAGAGGGGTGTTCCCGCACCCCCGGCCCCGGCCCGGGTGGATGAGCAGCCTCCGGGGCGGTGGCGGCGGCTTTTGCGGCCTCTCCATGGCTGGGCCCCGGCGCTGAAGGCAGCGGGAGCCGCCTGTGTCCGCGTCGCGCCGGGAGGTAGCGCAGCCACCAGGGGGCGGGCGGGGAGGGGGATGAGCGCCGCAGCCGCCGCCACCTCCTCTGCGGGAGCCGCCGTCGCCGCCTGCACCGGGGCCGAGGGCGGCTTCTTCTTCTTTTCCAGCGGCTCTGGTCCGGCGGGGCCCATGGGGCCCGAAGAGGGCTCGGCCGGCGGGCTGGGAGCCCTGCCCGGCGCCCTGGCGCCGCCGTCGCTGGGCTGCCGGAGCCGCTACCAGCTGCTGCTCTCCGGGAAGGCCCTGGCCGACAGATACCGGAAGATTTACACGGCGGCGCTGAGCGACCGGGAGCTGGGGAGCCACCCGGGCAGGTAACGCGCGCCGAGCTCCCTCCCGGGCCACACGGGCAGCCCCGGCGGCGGTCGTCGCCGCCGCCACCCCTCCCATCGTCGGCTGGGAGCGGCCCTTCCCCCGGCGGCTTCCCCCGACCCCGGGCCCCGTGCGTGCACCTTCCTCCCGGCGGCGGCACGCCTCTCCTCCCCCGGCCGCCGCCCTCCCCATCCTCCCTCCGCGCCCCCATGTCAGGCAGCGCGGTTGCCCCCCGCTGCCATGTGGCCCCCGGGGGACGGAGGGGGCGGTGATGTAACCCGGCGGCTGCCCAGGTGCCGCCCGGGCCCTGCCGCTAGCTTGGCCGGCGTTACCGTGCAGATGGCGCTGCCACCTCCCCTTCCCGGGGCCCGGGGTGTGTGTTGCGGGGGGCGGGGAGGGGGGGGTTACCTGTCCCCGCTCCCCTCCCCCAGCGCGGAGGCCGGGGGCTCCGTCACGCCCTTGCGGCGGAGGGTAGCGGGGTAAAGCCCCGCTCCCCCCGGCCTGCCGCGGCCGCTTCGGGGTGGAGGGGATGGAGCGTTTCCTCACGGTGTCCATGTTGAGACCTCGGGCGGACCTGGCTCCGGCCGGGCCTGTCGTGCCACTGAAAGGGGCAGAGAACCCCGCGGTCTCTACCGAGACGCGCCGCTGCCCGCTGTGCAGGGCGCCCGCGGATCCCGCTCGGCGGGGCGGGGGGGCTCGGCGCTTTGCCGCGTGTCGGAGCAGCCTTTAGCTGCCCTGCCTTGTTTTTCCTCCGCCTTCGGTAATCTCTTTCTGTGCCGCCTTGTCAGCGGCCTCGGTGTCTGGATGGAGGCTGCGCCCCAGGCAGCGCTTGCCAGGGTGATCCGGGGCGGGGGGATGGTTCCTGAGCCCCCCCTGCCTTCGGCGGATGGTGCCCCTCGGGGCTGCCTTTCCCGCCGGCCGGCTCTCGGGCTCAGCAAGGTGCCTGTTGCTCCTGCCGCTTTTCGCCCGGGGCGCCTCGCCGCCCTTCCCCCGGCTGACAGACGGGGCGGGGAGCGGCGGCTGCGGGCTGAGGCGATGAGGGGCCGTGGGGGGAGGGAAGGAGGCGCGGCGGGCGTCGCGCATTACCACCCCCCGTCCCGTCCCGGGCGGCCCCCTCCCGCCGGCGGAGGCGAGGGCGGGGTGCTCGGCCGGAGCCCCGGCCTAGCGGCTGCTCTGTGTGAGAGGGTCGAGGGGCGGCCCGCCCCCCCCCCGCCCGTGGGTGCCCTGTCGCTCCCCATTGTTTCCCTCCGGAGGTCGCTGAGGATGCGGAACGACACGAAACCGGCACCTTTCCTGTGTTCTCAGCCCCTGCTGGCCTGAAGTTGTGATGTGGGTGGCCCCATCGTAAAGAGAGCTTTGAGTCACCCGTGTTTTAAGTTTGTAAACGGTTGTGAAGCACTGGGTGGTTGGCTGCTTCTGTTCGGGGTTGGTGGTTTTTTTATTTTTTCGGTTTGACTGGAACAGCAAGGGCTTATTCCCCTCCCCCCCTCCCCGAAAGGCTGCACCTAGGGGTGGCGTTAATGTAAGAAACTAAAAGAATAACATAACTTTCCCATTTTGCATATGGCAAATGCTGGAAATGTGGACTGTTAGCGTTGGCATTTGACATCTTTGCAATTACTGAGCTCTTTTCAGAGTGTATGGCAAGGAAACTATAGTTCTTTTTTCCCCGTATATAGACTTGTGAGAGTTTTCTTACCCCATATATTCCTTAGTTCAGTGCTCGTGCTTTTTACTATAAATGTTCTGTTTCTGCTCTTGAGCTCTGTGTCATTTAATTCTGGGACTGAAAGTGCTAAATGTAAGGAAGCTACTAAATGTAAGGAAATCAGCCGTGCAGTTGCTCCGTGGTGCTCAGATATTTGTCTGAATATTGCCTTGATGTGTCTGTATTTTTTGAAGCTGTAGTTTTGAATTCACTATCCCCTCCGTGTTTTTTGGTTTTAGGAGAATTCAACTGGTATCTCTTGTACTTACTATTGTAGAAAACACTAGCTTTAGGTGGGTGTAAATGTTAATGTTCTTTTAATTGACATTCTTAAAATAATTACTTTTAATTCCAAGATACCATAGATTGCATTCTTTTGGGTTGTGTTTCTTACTAGCGGATTCTTATGAGAATGCCAGTTAAAAGAGAGTGACGTTTGCAGTTACTGTAGGTCTTAATTCTTGAGGGCTAGGTTTAGTCAGATATCTTGGCTAGATTGGCTCTCCTTAGAGCAAATCAAAGAAGCCGGTACAGAGAGAACAGGTTATATTAGGCTATTGGCAAGTAAATGACAGCTAGTTAATACTGGTAAATACAGCCAATGTGTATAGTAGGTCTTCTGAGAGGAGGCATATTTAATAAACAGCTAGTTGCCCACAATCTCTTTGTACTCACCTTCAACATCTCATGTATGAAACTGATGGCAGCCAAGGTCCTGCTCATGATCTCCATCCTTTATCCATATTAGTGTCAAAATATTCCAATTTACGGTTTGAGAACATCAGCCACCTGGTAGTCTTAAACAGAAGTGGTCAAAAATGGTTTTTCACAAAAAAGGTGACAATCCCAAACATTTTCTAAAGAGGTGCTTTGAAGTAATTTGTGACTGCATCTAGTTGCTACAGTAGATAACAGTGCCAGATGAATTAATTGGAGGCTAAGATAATATAGCTTGTAACACAAGTCTTGTCTTGATTTTTATCTATGTGGAAAATCTGAAACCTCTTAATCTGTCAGTAAGAGTGTTTGTGATGAGAAAAATATCTTGAAATAGCTTAAAAAAACTAAACAAATTGGCTTATGAACATTAATAAAATTCTTCCTGTGCTCCGAGAAGACTAATTTGAAGAATGATAGTGCAACTGCTTGCAATATGTCAACATAGAATTTTTGCTTGAACTCTCCAAAATTGTACTCTGCACTTCACGTGGTGTGACCCAACTCCTGCCTCAGTGAGTGCTTTTATTCCAAACCTGACTTTAATGTTTATGAAGAACTAGAAAGCAGTATGAAAATGCTTGTGTGTAGACAAGGAAATTAAACATTGTGGAGATTATCTGAAAGACACAAGTAAGTTTAATTTTGTATTTGCAAGGTGTTGTGCTGGCTGTCATCTGAAAGTGCTGAGTATCATGTGTTGAGTAGGATGCGGTAACTGGCTTTGAAACAGAACTAGCAGTGCTTTGCATTTCCTCGTGTGATACTGGCTGCGGTGTCATGCACACTTTGGTCTCCGAAGGAGGTGGTTCGGTTGCTGTGCTTGTTCCCCCTGCCACGTTGACATAATTATTTATATAGTCTCTTGCAGTAACAGATTAGAGACTTGCTCTGGGTTAAAATTAACTTGGCAAAAATGGTTTGTTGTAATCCAGACTAATTCCCTGATCTGGCTCACCTTGTGATTGTGCTTGTGACAGCGTGAGGTGAATGGTTGCACAAAGATCTATGTACAGAGAGGCAGAAGTAAAGAAACTGCTGGTTTTGTCACTAGTGCCAGCCTAATAATTTTATGAAAGGAAACAGACAAAAGTATCTAATCGTGCAATTTAACGTACAACTGTCTTTGCTGACATAGCAATGTTAAGAATCTGTTACAGTACTAGCAGTGGGAAATCTACTTGTCAAGTCAGGATTGGTTTGGAAGATAAATGTACTCTGTGCTTAATTTGTAGTCTCTGCTTTGTGGCTATTGAAATACATGAAAATGACTAGTAATGGCATAATGAGTAGTGTATCCGTGAAAGTCTGTAAGACACGAGTAGGAAGCACGAGCCTCTTCAGAGGGCAAGTGAAAACTTCACGTTGTTGGAGTGTTCTCTCATACGCTGGGTTCTGAGTGGACGAAAGTGGAAGTCTGCTCTCTGTCACTAAGTAATCTAAGTTGTTAACTGCTTTCAGTCCTGAAGCTTTGTATTTGCAAAGTAAGGTAGTTTAAGAGTATTTCTGATTTTTACATTTTTGCTGTCTCCAAATATGCAGTTTTTCTGTTGTGTAACTTAATCCTAACAAACATCCCTATCCAACTGAATTGCTACTATTATCTCTTGTGCATCTCAGGATTTTCCGTAAACTGTCAGTCCCTTTACTCTTTTTGTACCTATGTATGTGGTACCAGAAGTATCACTTAGGCTCAGTATGTTCTTTGAGACTTTTTGTCAAATATGGATAGATAAACAAATTTGTAATGGCTTTAGTGTGGCCTGCTTTGTAATGAAAATATCCACTTTGACTAACTTGAAATGTTAATATTACAATGACAATATACTCTAAAATGGCAGTAATTTCCTACTCATGTCACAGTGTGTTTCGTCTGTTTTACAGTTTATCAAGTGATCTTTACCAGTAAGTTCATCGTATCTTTTTCTTGTGTGTGTGTAGGACATCAACTCAGCAACTGTAAAAGTAATGTCATGCAGACCCACAAATCGTTTCTGAATAGGTTCTTCTTTGGTTCCATTTGCATTTTAAATTACTTGTGAGGACCGCATCTGGATTTCTGTAGTAACATTAGGTATCAGATACATCATATTCAATATTGAAAATTTCTTATGCTCCTTACTAAAGGGAGATGTCCTGCTGAGCTTGTCAGGTGCTTAATTTGTTTGCTGCATAAAGTTCAGTAGAAACATTCTATCAATTAGATTAAAGATAATAATTTCAAAATACAAATGCTTTTGGGGGGGTTACTTTTTTGGTCATTATTTTGCTGCTAAAGTTGCCTGTCTTAACTTGGATCCTTCAGAGGAGAAAAGCTTCTATTTGTATTGTGGGGGACAAAACCCCCAAACAAATCTAATGTTGTGAAGTGGCTTGATTGAGATCAAGGAAAATTTCAGTGATGACTGGAATGTAAGATTTCTGCTATTAACTAGAAATCAGATGGCTGTTTTTTCCATCCATTTTGGTTGAAGAAGAAGCAGCCAACTTTCTTTAATTTTATGGTGATTCTTTCTTCCAGATTATAAAAGAAATTTTTGGAAGTAGGCCATCTTATCCACACTCACAGTTGTAAAGTATACATTCTCTGGAGAAAATTGATCATTAGGTTAGTCTTTAGGCTTTTTCAAGTTGACAGAGTCTTCCCTTATGCCCCTTCTTATGCCCAGTAATGCAATGCTTATTTGGCCCTGGGATATTTTAAGTATTTTAAGTATAAGTATTATACTTTTCAAAACTTATTGGAGAAACACTACTGAAACACCTCACCTTTGCGCTGCCAAGTTATTGAAAAATTTGCAGAAACCGTGTTTAGTAAATTTAGATATGTAAAATTTGTGTTAATTTGATTGTTGGTGCAACAGAATGCCTTAATTTCTTCAGATCTAAAGCCTTTACGAAAGCTGTGAGCTGCTTTTTGTTTGGGACTGGATGCTTTTTAAAAATGAAGTTATAACTGCGGAAAGTTTGGAAGCAATCATTTGATTGAAAAAATAAAGGTTATACATAAAGACTAATAAAATGATAGTGGTGTTTCTTGTGAAGTACTATGCACTCCACATGACATTTTCCTGCTTATTCCTGTGAAAAGACTTGCTCTGTAGGTCCCTTCCAACTGAAATTACTTGCCCCTCGCCCCCTTTTTCAATTCTTATATTTGGTAAATGTTATTTTACAAAAAAAAAGTTTAAGTCCTTATGTAAACTTAAAACTATATTTAATTGGAAAATCAACATGCTGTTGAGTCTTGCATTAAGCTAACCTGTGCATTAGAAAAGCTGCTAAGAGTTGCTGTCTGCTGTAGGCTTTTTAGCTGCAGTATACTAATGTTCTAATACTAGATTGTGCTCTTCATTAATAGGTATTAACTAATGACTAAAACCGTGTATTTTTACTTGTCTTTTTTACCTTATGTTCTGATCAGGAAAGCAATTTTACATAGTAGTTCTAAAAATACTGCAGTAGTTGCTTAGTTTAACAGTGTTTGTGCGGTGTTAGTGTAGAAAACATAATAATGGAAGCTGGAAAGAGGCTAATAATATTATGTTGAGCAGCTTAGGATGTTTATTTAATGTGTGTATATATAAAAATAAAATATCATAATTTATATAAAAGACTTGAAAAATTAAAAAATCTGGGATCTGTAATATTCAGGTTTTGTGGATTGATAGAAATGCGTTTCCTTTTCACAAAACTGGAGGCTGAAACAACCTTGAAGTTTAGTGATGCTAAAAGACACCTTTGTCTTTTGTAGTCGTGCGTCCTTCCTGATTTAGAAGGGAAATGTGTAGTTTGGAAAGAAATAGTGCATGTGATAGAATCCCATTGTGTGATTTTTTTTTTTCTTTTCTTTTTTGTTTGCCCCTGTTATTTGTTTTGGATTACGAAATAACACTGTGGAGCCTTTTACTCTTCAGTTAAAAGTTCAATTATAGGCCAAACTGGGATTGAACAGAAGTTATAAAAAACGGTTAAGTTAGTTTTTTTAGCTATGAGAGTGTGCTTGTGTGAGTGTGTCAGGTAGCAGCAGCTACGGTGTTTGTACTGTTAAATAGTGACATTCTGAATGTTCACCTGTGGAGACGATTGACATGTTTTCCACTCAATCAATTTGTTACCGAATCATTTGTATTGGGTACCTAAATATTTAGCTGTAGTATTTCGGTCATTATTGGTTACACCTTCTTAGTGTTTATATGGTAATTGTCTCAGGAAGTGTCTTTCTGGTAAGGTAAATAATAATGACAGCAGATTATCGCCTCTCTTTCGATTCCCATTACCTGCTCGTGGGTTTCGGCATTCTTGTAGATGCTTCTGACATGTAGGTAAGGTCTTGCATCATTTTATTTTATTGCTAGATTAATTCTTGGTGTTTGGTGATCTCTTGATGTTGTTGCTACCTTTGAGGATCTTGGCTGCTCAGCTGTGTTCCAAGATACTGTATTTAATGTGTTTTAAACTTTTACAATAATTTATCCTTTCTGAACGTCAGGTTGGGGATTACTGATGAGAATGTTTGTGGGCACATGGTTGTAGGTGTTGGTATCTATACAATGGCAAAGTTCTTAACAGTGGCAACACATCTGGCTCGAGTATTAGTGTTACAATTCTAGTAATTAAATCCATCAGCATATAAGTCTGGCAACGATTGTGGTTTATTCTGCTTAATATTTTAACCAGTGACATATTTTTTTCCCCTAATTTATTTCAAAATAGCTACAGCTGGAAATTCGAGGAATAATCAAACAGTTATTTTTGCTTAAGTGAAGTTGGACTTTGCTTCCATTTTTTAAAGGCATGTGAGTTCTGTTGGCATTTTCCACATAAAGTCTGATTTCCTGTTCTCAGTAATCTTCGGACTTTCTAATCTGTGCTTCCCTAGGATTCTTACACCTACCGATTTGAAACCATCTGTGTATATGTTCTATTTTTTTTTTCTTTTTATGTTGTTTTATGGTGGGTTTTTTTGTGTTCTTTTTTTGTTTTTAAACTGAGAGGAAATGCCAGTTAAAGTTTACCCTGTCTGCTCTGACATGCTCTGGTCTGTTACATAGCAAATATAAGCCGTTAAAGTTAGTCTGGAGCTGGAGCAATTTAAGAAGTTACCGTTCCTCACTGCTAGCTGTGTTAAATGTAAATGTGCTTCCTGCATACTTAACTTGAGGTTGAATTTGTGTTTCTGCTATGTTAACCATCAGTTGTGGGGATTTGGTTTTGTTTTTCCTCCCATATAATGATCTTCCTCCTGGCTGAAGTACTTTGAAGATGTTTCTTTAGTAAATTCTTTTCCTGACATATGACAGGTATGTTTCACCCAACCCATAATTTAAGGACCATTTATGTCTTTATAGAAAGCACACATGACATATCAGTAATACAGTCTTTGGTACTGAAGTGCTTCATGCAAACTGTTTCCCATGTCCTCTGTTTACTTTGGAAACTTGATCCCTTGCAGCATCTCTTAAATACATGGTTGCTTTTTCGTCTTTTTTTTTTTTTTTCTTACCATGCTTGCCGTAGACATTGCTTCACACTGAGGTGCTGGTTGGAATAGTAGTCTTATAATTCACTGAAGTTTTTCATATTGTAAATATACTTTTTCTCAGCTAATCATTCCCAGTGGTCTTTCACAGCGAATTCCTACCATTGTGCCCTTTCAAAGGATGAATACTAGAAATTGGCACAAGAGAATGGGCTCCTTGTGCCGTAAATGGCTACATTAAGGTATATGGTTTCTGTACATTTAGATTTAATGTTTCATATGTTATGAAGCATATTAATATGCTTAATACGCTTTTTTCTTAGTAGCAGATATTTCATAGTAAATAGCATGTTATAGCTTACTGCCTGCCTTCAGACTGATGAATGTGTTGATGGACTTAATTAGTTCTTTGCATCTAGTATATCTATGACTACTTGGGCCTGAGAATACTGTGAGGATTTTTCTTTTCTTTTGTTATTAATTTAATAAATCTAAATCTCTACCAGTTGTATACCTTAGAAAAAAAAATTCAGCTTCCTTGTTCTCACATAAAACTGGAGCCCTGTAGTTGGATTAGTGCCATTCCTTATTTTCATTTTCTTCCCTTAACTTTCCTTGACCTGTGTTCCCAAGCATAATTGTCTAAGGTAATGTCTCTTGAACTGAGGTTTTTGAACTCTTAGAAAATACTGTATAGATTCTATGGAAGGATGTTGTGGTTTAACCCCAATAGGTGGTTAAGCTCCATACAGCTGCTTGCTCACTCCCCGCTCCCCCCTCCCCTCCCTGCCCCCACAGAGGAATGGGGAAGACAGTTGGAGGGATAAAAGTGCAGAAACTCATGGGTTGAGATAAACACAGTTTAATAGGTAAAGCAAAAGCTGTGTGCACAAGCAAAGCAAAATCAGAAATTAATTCACTACTTCTCATCAGCAGGCTGGTGTTTAGCCATCTCTGGGAAAGCAGGACTGCATCATGCATTAATGGTTACTTGGGAAGACAAACCTCATAACTGTGGATGTCCCCCCTGCTTCTTTCTTCTTCCCCATGGCCACTATTGTTGAGCATGACATCATATGGTAATGGAATGTCCCTTTGGTCAGCTGGGGTCAGCTGTCCCACCTGTGTCCCCTCCCAGCTTCTTGTTCACCCCCAGCCTACTTGCTGGAGGGGCGGTGTGAGAAACAGCAAAGGCCTTGATGCTGTGTAAGTAGTGTTCAGCAACAGCTAAAGCATAGATGTATTATCAACACTGTTTCCATCGCAAATCTAAAACATACAAGCACCACACAAGCTACTGTGAAGAAAATTAACTCTATCCTGGCCAAAGCCAATACAAAGAGAAAGAAAGATAAGATCAGAAAGTACAAGCCTGCTGTTTGTAGCTTAAATTCGTTAGAATAATTGAAACCACTACTGAAAAATTTTAGAATTTTGCAAGTGAAAGTAATTGGAAGCCTCTTCTCTAGCTTGTGCTGCAGTGCCGTAGTATTTAGATTATTTTGGTCATGTTCTCTGTCAGTCTGGAAAAATGTCTAGTCTGGTGTTTTAACCTTAACAGGTAAAACCCTGAACTCTTCATTTTATTTCTCTGGTGTTCTTGCTGCAGTTGATAACATCACTCATCTTTTCTATTGCTGAGCCTTTAAGGCAGTGGCTGTCTTTATGCAGATCTGCAGCCAGTCATTTACATTACATTGAGATAAGCTTGTTCTTGAATAAATACCTTATTGTCCTGTTTGTATTATTTCAGCCTCTTCTTTCTTATTTTCATTGTTTCACCATGAGTTATGTGTACTGTTACTTAAGACTCGCCTTTTATCTGGTTTTGCCTTTCCTTTCTCTCCCACTAGCTAATGCATTATTCTCTCTAACATCATACGTCTTCATTATGCTTGCATGTTTTCAGAGTAGTCATGTCTATTACATTTCTCTTCAAAACAATCAATTCTCTATCCCATTTTATTTCTAGAATATACTGTTATACAGAGTAGACCATTGACAGCTGTAAACTGGTGAGTTTTCAGTTGTTTGCAGTAGGTGGTTGCGTCTTCTGCTATACAGTGAAGACAATGTGGAATTTATTTGGTTTACTTGCAATAGTAGTCACTCTAAGGATGTTACGCTGTCATTAACCGCTGGTAATGTGCTTTCTCTTAGTCAGTACAGGTCTTCCTAAACTTCATGGAGCTGTTATGATTCTGTGTAAGATAGCTTGGTATGCACTTTGGTTTTCGTGGTTGCGTTTAGATAGGAAAGTGGTCAAAGGTGCAGATATTGTCGTCTTTGCTATGGTTGAATCACTTTATGTATTAGAAAAAAAAAAAAAGAGTCCTAAAAATATATGTTAAGGGTAAGAGATAGAGAAATGCTTTCCTCTACACAACTTGCAGTGGAATATTTTCCTTGAATGTGCTCTTACCGATACAGTTTCATTAATAACATTGCCGCGAATAAAGAAAATCAGATAATTACAGAAAAGAAACTACAACTGTCAGTGGTTGTACTGAGAGACCAATCTCTTTGTGTGGAGAACACTTTGTAGGGGTGCTTTCTTGTGTGTTCTCTTTGCTTATGAGATAGATTTATGCTGTTTCAGAAGCCTTTTCAGTTATAAAAGGGATCCAGATACTGTTTTGTACTTTTGCCAGTTAAATGAAAATCAGATCAATTTTACTTGTGCAGTTGGATTTTAATTTACTTTATAGAATCAGAAGTATTTACGTTTCAGACTGCATTGGAGAGGCCTTAGAAAGGATGTTCCAGCAGCTGGAATAACCCCTTTCTTTCTTAAACCTCAAAAAAAAAAAAATGTTGTTTAAAAAGTTAATGTGGTAGTAAAGATAATACAGATCAATGTCATAGGCTTGAAAAATAGTTCTGAGTTATGAAACTAAAGTAATGATTCAAAAGATGTGCAATTTCAGCTCACAAACAGTAGCATATGAAAGTCCTGACTGAACAGTCAAGTAGTAAGATGGCCTTTTTCTTCTGGATCTGTGTGTGCGGGGAGGAGTTCCAGACCGTAGTAATGTGGCTGTTAGTATTACCCATCTTCCAGATGTTTGATGTCTTAACTAAATGTAGCTCTGTATTCCTCTCCAGGCAGTGTTCTCTCAAGTCCATCAGTCTCCTTTTGTTTTGAGTTTTCTTAACCTTTTCTTTTCAGCTGCCTTAGAAGCCCAGTATAGCCTGTCCTACTAGTCTGCCTCTGCTTTCTTCTAAGCCTGTCTTAATTGGGTTGTGGTTGATGTTCCTTACCCTGATTTACAGATTTAAGTGACAGGATTTTGATGATTTTTCCATTTGTAGATATACTGCTTAAGCCCCCCTGGCTTTCCTTTTATATTGTCATGGATGAAAATTCACATCAGAATGCTTGATTAATAATTCAACGAAGGTAGCACATAAGCTGGTAATGGTTTGGAGGGCATACACATGGCTGTTAGAATGACAGTTGAGTTATTCCTCACCTTACTAAAAATTGGAGTTCCTCAAGTGTTAGATATTAGGCTTACTAAATGAAGATTATATTGGTAATTTTAAATATTTGAGATCATCTGAGGTTAATATTGTCATTGTTGATAATCAAAAAATACCAAGCTTTTATTATTTGGGGAAAAAATTGCTTGTGTTCTTTAGTGTTGTTTTGAGATCTGCCTATCAAGCTGAGTAGTTTTCAATGATTCTCACTGCTGAGTTCATTAAAAAAAATCTGTAGCCCTTGATGAAAAATAATAGTACTCCCAGTATTTTTCAGTAACAGTAGGTGATATACAGATACCTTCAGGGCAGGGAAAGCAGTGGATGTTCTTTACCTTAACTTGAGTAAGGCTTTTGACACTGTCTCCCGTAGCATCCCTGGGCTGACAAAAGTACAGGTTAGACAAGGGGACAGTGGCGTAGATAGAGAACTGGCAGAATGACTGAGCCCAGAGGTTTGTGATCAGTGACACAAAGTCCAGCTGGAGGCACGTCATCAGTAGTGTACCCTAGGAGCTGATACTGGGTCCAATACTGTTTAGCATCTTCATTAATGACCTGGATGCTGGTACAGAGTGCACCCTCAGCAGGTTCATAGATGGTACAAAACTGGGAGGAGTTGTTCACACGTCCCATGGTTGTGTTTCCGTTCACAGGGACCTGAACAGGGTGGAAACTGGGCTGAGAGGAATCTCATGAAGTGCAGTAAGGGGAAGTACAGTATCCTGTATCAGGGGAGGAATAACCCCAGGGGGTCTGACCAGCTGGAAGGCAGCTCTGCAGAGAAGTAGCTTGGCATACTGGTGGACAACAAGTTGACTGTGAGCCAGCTTGACTGCCATGGCAAAGAAGGCAGGCAACCTTCTGGACTGGGTTAGGAAGAATGTTGCCAGCAGTTTGAAGGAGGTGCTCTCTGCTCAGCATTCATGAGGCTGCATCTGGAGTGTTGAGTTCTGGGCTTCCCAGTACAAGAGACAGACAGACATACTGGAGAGAGTCCAGTGCAGGGCCACAAAGGTCATTAAGGGTCTGGAGCATTTCTACTATGAGGAAAGACTGAGAGAGTTGGCATTCTTCAGGCTGGAGAAGAGAAAGCTCAGGGGGGATCTTATCAATGTAGGGAGGGAATGAAGAAGAGAGAGCTGGACTCTTCTCAGTAGTGTCCATCCACAGGACAAAAGGCAATGAGCACAAATTACAAATAACGAAATTCCATCTGAACACAAGAAACACTTTTTTAGAGTGGGGGTGGTCAAGCACTGGAACAGGTTGTGAAGTCCTCATCCTTGGAGATACACAAAATCCAACTGTGCATGGTACTGGGCGACCTACTGTGGCTGGCCCTGCTTGAGCAGAGGGTTCATAGAATCAGAGAACTACAGAATGGTTGAGGTTGGAAAGGACTTCTGGAAGTCATCTGGTCTTCCCCCTTCTGCTCAAGCAGGGCCTTCTAGAGCTGGTTGCTTAGGACTGTGTCCAGGTGGCTTTTGAATATGACGAAGGGTGGAAACTCCACAACCGCTCTGGGCAACCCTTGCAGTCACTCTCACAGTATAAAAAGTGTTGTCTCAAGAGGTCTATTCTAACCTGAATGACTCCATGATTTTGTAATTCCTAGGAAAGTAGACCATGAAGAAAGGGGATCTTTGAGGTTTACCTGTCTGTTTTCTGACAGGAGGTGTCACAGGGAGCACATACGTGGAATGCTGAACAATCAGCTCTTGTGGCAGAGCTGTGTTGCAAGATGTGGTAGTCATGTTACTGGAAACATGTATCGGACTTCCATGCTATCGCTCATTAGAAATAAAGGAAATACAAGGGAAACTGAAAAGGTAGCAACAGTTGCAGTTTTAAGTTAAAGCTGCATATTTGTCCTGATATTCTTGTCGGAAGAGGAGCATGGTAACAAGATGCAAATGTAGGTCATTTATTACATAGAGTATTTTTAAGATGTATTAAGAGTCTTGCTGAAGTAGTGGGTGAGTGTCTAGTGCAATTGGTCCCCAGTTTGGGGATATTACTCCAAAAATATGGCTTTCTTCTTCTGCAACCTGTCTTCCACCTTTTTGTTGGTTTGGATTTTTTTGTTTTGCTAGCAGATATCCTATTCAAACTTCTCATGTATCACAACAGGCAAAAATACGTTCTGCGAGCCAATTGCCATGCAAGTGAGCTACTTTGTGATTTTTGGCAGAAGCAGTAACTTATTTTTCCTACTCTGCCTGCAACTGTGCAAAGAGGAAGGGAAGGTCAAGCAACTGCTTCATGGAGGTATTTTTCATGAAGTACTTTACAAAGCAAGTGTTCCCTTGTCAGAGATACTCTAAAACCCAGGGATACTAACCAGTGGCTACTGAATTTTGTTTGCAAAAGATACTTTGTCTGAAGAGTTCTGTAGATTTTGTTGCCAAGTTACAGTGAAAGGATTTAGATGAGTGTATTTATTTTTTCAGAAATGTACATTCTTGGATTTTTTTCTATTTCTATTTGTGATTTGTAAGGTCAAATTTTGTGTCAGTTTGTGACGGAAGTATATGATGTAATATATACTCGATGTCCATGTGTATTGCATAAAGCTTGCTAATACTTAGTTTTGCATTACACTGAGAGAGTTTGTTTATTTGCGTAATACATATTTGTGTGCCAGGTTTCAGTTTGTATACGTGTATTTTGTTCCCTGTGAACCACATAATGGAAAGTCCTTTTGGGAACTTGACAGGTGTTATTGTAGGTGATATGAAAAATGAAGCATGAAAAAACTTTTGGAACTATTGTTTGTAAGTAGACCTTTTGTTTATCACGACAAGAACAGATTGGGTTTTTTGGGTGGTATTTATTTTCCTTTATTTTTGCGGTCTACTGATGCTGTCCCTGTGGTTGAAAGTGTGTTGGATATTTCAGTGGTAGAAGGAATGATTAGCTGTGGCTACTTAGTCATCAAAGGGGGGTATCTGCAAAGACAAAAAGTAAAACATAGAAAGCCTTAGGAAAGTTCAGTTGTAGGGTACTTCAGGGCTACTTCTAAATATTATGAAACATCTGCTGGGTCCAGTTGATGTGATCCACTTTCACACTAATTACTAGGTTTGTGTTGGAGGGACTTAGGTGGAGTAACCCACAAGCAAGCTAAGGACAGAATTAAGACTTAAGTGGTGTAGATCGGACCTAGTACTTCAGCCATTTTCTGAGCATCTCTCATTTAACAATTATAGATGTAATCTTAAAGCACCTACCCTTAAGTGACACATTCTGTATGCAGACTTTGTAGAAAGGTGTATAGTGTTTTGATTATGCGAGTTGTTTACTTTGAGTTGCTTTATGGGGCATGTTGTAAGGCAGTTTCTCATTGTAGATACTTAGGATTCTTGGCAGCTGAAATAACAGTAGTGCAGAGATCACATTGAAGTTGGAGAAGTCAAAGGAGATTTTAATCGGAAGGACACAATGCATAGCTAAATATGGGAGATTTTGAACATGGAGGCTCTTAAGAGAACTAGTTGCTCTGAAGTGGAATTAAGACTGCTAAAGATGGTACCTCTCCACATTTACAGAAGCTACAAAAATAGAGTATGAAAGACAAGCAGCAACTTAGGTATGTTTTACAACAATATTCAGTGTTTGCATTTTGTCACTGGTACCTCTTCATCTCCTTGCCAACATCCAGACTCCACATATTTTTCTTGCTATTTAGTTCTCTGGTCACAAAACCTCTTCTCCATCTATTGATTACACCATTAAAGCTCTGCCTGCTTTGTTTGTTTTATCATTGTCAACTTCCTCATGTGAGCCATTGCTTGTTTGTCCCAAACTTTGTTGGAATTTCTCTTTGCATTTGTTTTTCCTTCGGCTTTATGTTTGCCAGAAGCTTTTCAGTTGTTAACAGCATGTCTGGATGCTCTGTAAATCATGATTAAAACCCAACTTACTGCAATGAGGGAGGAAATATGGTCCCACAATTTTGAGATCTCTTCAGATCTTCTGATCAGCCTTGAGAACCCTTTTTTCTTTAGTATTCCTTTTTCTATATTTTGAAGCTCTTATAGTTGAACTTCTGTAGCACTGAGACAGTGAATAGTAAGTTTCTTGCTGAAAAATGCACTGTTATTTATTAGTTGTGGTTCTCTATTACTGTATTTGATACTAAGATGCCTTGAAGCTAGATTACAAATGAATAGCTGTTCTGGAGCACTTTGGAGGATAGAGTAAATAGCATGGGAGGTAAGGAAGCCCAGCAGAGGCTGTGATTGCTTTAATGTCTTTCTGTAATGGCTCTACCCTTCACCTATGTGATCACACGTCAGATAGATTATCTGCTTACAGAAGCTAAGGAAAAAACCTTGAAATGCACTTTATTGTAGTTCATCAGCAGAGTACCTCCATGGCTGAAAACTCTGATGCAGATCTGATAGAAAAAATAGCTCTGCCTTCTAGTAAGTTAAAACAATTGCAATCAGTGATGAAGGCAAGAATAGAGTAAGAACAGGCTAGACAATAGTTGGGTAGTTTCACAATTATGATGAAATCCCTCCTTAGAGTGATTGGAAAAACTGGCTGGGGCAATTTCAGAGCTATTGAGAATTACCTTGGAGAATTCATAGAAGATACATAAAGCAAATTGCTAAACAGTGCCTGAATAAAAAATGGATAAAGAAAGTACTCCAGAACAGTTCCTATAGATTACATTTCTAAAGGTATTGGATAAATTACATGTTACATGAATGAAGGTGATAAATTAGGCACAAAATGGGTTTATGATGAGCCCACTTTGGGGAAATTTAATATTTATCCAGTATTGACAGTTGTCTAAAACTAATTTTTGAAAAAATACGGGAAACAATTAGCATTTCACCAAAAGAAATCTTAATTTTAAATGCTAAGCTTCTTCTAAAATCAGATGATGACTGAGTTTGGACCCAGTGCCACGTAGTCTGTACTTCAACTCAGAGATTTCTCTGAATTGAATCAGACCTTAGAGTATCTTGTTATAGCAGATCAGCTAAGAGTATACCAGAGCTCTACTTCTAGCCTTGGGCCTGCACCAAGAAGCAGGTGCAAGTGAGAAAAGCTGCTGCTGCCCTTGTCATCTCATTGGCTGGACTGTAGCGTTCCTTAAGAGGAATTTTTGGGTGTGTTGCCTTCCACCTGTCAATTTGACTGCCCCTGTTCTAGATGGAACTACTGTACGCTGGGTTTAAAACTACACAGAAGACCACCCTGGAGAGGTGCTGTGGAATGGCTAGCTGTCAAGGGGAGGCATGAGAGAAGAGGTAGTAGTGCTTATTCTGCATCTGGATCTGTCCTAGGTCCTGAACTGTTCAGTCTCATCATTGACAGTTGCAGTGGTGGAATAATTGAGATTGTAGATGCAAACGTTCATAGAGGGCATAAAGCTGGGAAAGATTAGAGTTATACTGAAGATAATAACCTCAACAAATGCTTAGCGTCAAGAAAAAGAATCAATAAGTGCAAATGTAAAAACAACAGTGAATAAAAGTTAAGGTAGAAGTTGCTCATGACAGGTTCTACACATTGTATAGAATTATAAAGTGAATGTGATTCAGCAGTGTCTCATGCTGCTGCAGTGTTTGTTTGGGGTTTCTGTTTTTT
>VFFE01006993.1:226370-304007 GCA_008921705.1 Burhinus oedicnemus | reverse complement strand
TGTTTCCCCCCCCCCCCCCCCAAATGCATGAGAGAGATCTTTTTGTGTAGGAGACCTGAAGTAATTCTTGACCTTTTCACTTCAGGATTGTGGGACTTACTTTATCTCTTTCTCTCTCTTTTTTGTTGTTTTGTTTTCTCATCAAGAAGGACTAGTTATAAGTATGAGAGAAGAGTGAAATTAGATTTCAGTGATGTAAATGATTTGTGGTTTAGGCTGAAGGAACTGAGACTGCTTAGTTGACAGATGACTTATTTCTTCTCAGACTTGAGATAAATTCAAACTAGCCGTGGAAAAGGAGGAAAATAAACTGATTTTTCAATAATGAAGATGTAAAAAAAATAGCATGTAGTTGCCATAAGGGCAATTTAGAAAAGACCTCACAAAGAGCTTTCTAGTGGGATTACTTAGGGCATGGTGGAAGTGTGATCTTTGGCAGTGTTTAATATCTCCACAGGGAAAACACCTGTCAGGAATCAAGTGGAATTTGGCTATTGCTGTGCTGGACAAGGGAATGGAAAGACTGACCTTTCGGGGTCATTTCCAGACTGTTTTTAATGATTCTAGAGTACCTTCCATTTGTCAACTTATATTTTAGATTACCTGCGGACATGCACAAGGTTGTTTGTTTTGTTTTGGGTTTTTTTTTTTGTAGTGCTGAAGTTTGGAGAAGTCTTGTTACAGATCCTGTACATAATGTCTATGTTGATCAACGTGCACAGAGAAACTCTTGATTGTTGCGTGTAAGCATGTTCTTTGTCATGCACTTCTTAGTATACCTTTGGGCTTTGGTTTTATCCAAGGTGTGGATCAATTCAAGTGACTGGCTTGTCTTAATACAGGCATATATTTTAAGTTTGGTAGAGTGGTTTTCATCGCTTGTTCTCATGTTAGTTTTACATAGTATTGTAGGGTTGATTATGCTGACTAATTCCCATAGAAGTCTGCTCTTATGCCTGAATTTGCTGTATGTTTGCTGATCCAGATGGTGAACAGATGAAAAGCTCAGTATGTCTGTACTTGGAAGCGTAATCAGAAACATGGCATGGCACCAGAAAAAATGCTAAACTTGGAATGAGAAAAAAAATGTACTCTTTCCACAATGTACAAGCAGATTTATTGTGCAGTCAAATTTTACTTTGGTATGTAAACAAACAGTGAGGATCACAGAATAGTTGAGATTGGACGGGGCCTCTGGAGACTGTCTAGTCCAACCTTCCTACTCAGAGCAGGATGAACCGAAGCAGGCTGCTCTGGACATTGTCTGGTTGGATTTTGAATCTCTTCAAGAATGGAGAATCTATAGACTCTCAGGGCAAACTGTTCCAGTGTTTGACCACTCTTACTGTTCTCATGTTTAAATGGCACTTCCTGTATTTAGCTTTTTTCTCCATTGTTTCTTTGACACTCAGAAGAGTCTGGCTTCATAGCCTTTACTCTGTTGCCTTTACTCTATCCCATTGGCTATTCATCCACATTGAGAAAATTCCACCTCCCCATCCCCCCTCCCTGGTTTTTTCTTTTGCCAACTAAGCAATCTCTGCTGCTTCGGTTTCTTGTCATATGATAGACGCTCCAGTCTCTTAAGCATCTTAGTGACCCTTCTCAGGACTTGCTCCAGTAAGCGAGTCTCTCTTATACTGAGGAGCTCAAAACTGATCATGGTACTCCAGAGGTGGTGTTGCTAGTGCTGTGTAGAGCGTAAGAGCCAGCTCCCTCAACCTGCTGGCAACACTTTTCTTAACCTAGTCCAGGAGGCTGTGTGCCTTCTTTGCTTTAGAGGCAGTGTTACTGGCTCATGCTCAATATGTCCACCATGAGGACTTGGGTCTCTTTCTGTAAAGCTACTTTCCAGTCAGTTGGCTGACAGGGTGTACAGGTGCCTGAGGTTATTGCTCCCCAGACTTTGCATTTCCCTTTGTTAAACTTGATGAGATTACTAGTGGCCCATTTTTTTTCAGTCTGAGGTCCCTCTGAATGGCAGCACAACCCTCTGGATTTATCAACCACTCCAAGTTTTGTACGGCCTGCAAACTGGCTTGAAGGTGCACTCTGTCCATCATTCACAAGTCTGACACTAGCACTTTGGCCTGTTTTCAGTCCACGGTTATCTAGCTTGTACTTCGTCAGTTTGTGTAGGGGGCTGTTGTGACTGACAGTGTCAAAAGCCTTACTAAAGTTGAAAGAAACAAAATCCACTGCTCTCCAGTCATGCATTAAGCCCACTGTCTCACTGTAGAAGGCTACCAGGTTGGTCAAGCATGATTTCCTGTTCACAAATTCAAGCTGACTGTTTGCTATCACCATCTTGTCTTTTGTATGTTTGGATCCCTCAATCTTCCTTCTTGCCATTCTTGAAGATAAGAGTGGCAATTGTTTTCTTCCAGTTCTTGGGAACCTATGCTAATTGCTGTGACCTTTGAAAGACTGAGAGTGGCCTTACAGTATCATCAGCCACCTCCCTCGGCACTTGTGGGTGCATTCTGTCAGGTCCTTTTGAATTATTTAAATGTTTCCTGACCTGAACTTCCTTCACTGAGGGTAAGTCATCATTACCCAGACTTTTCCTCTGGTCTCAGGGACATGGCATTGCTGAAGGCTAGTTTTACCAGTAAATGTGTAGGGGACCAGTGTCCCTTGCAATCAGGCTCTTGCCTCATTCAGCGTTGGGCTCACATTTTTCTGTAGTCTTCATTTTGCTACTGGTACATCTATAGAAGCCAATCTTGCCCTTCATGTCCCTTGCCAGATTGAACTCCAGGTGGGCTTTGGCTTTTATAACCCCATCCCTGAATACTCAGACAGTGTCTCTGTATTTCTCCTGGGTGATATGACCCTGCTTCCACCTCTTGTATGCTTCCTTTTTATGCTTGAGTTTTGTCAGGAGCTCCTTGTTCATCCATGTAGGCCTCCTGTCTCCTTTTCTTGATTTCCTATATGTGTGAACAGACCATTCTTGAGCTTGGAGGCGATCCTCGAAAATCAGCCAGCACCTCTTTCTCTCCAGAGGACTGTATCCCATGAGAACTCCTTAAAGTAGGCCACTGAACAGGTCAAAGTCTGTTCTTCTGACATCTAGGGTTGTGATCCTGCTTTTGCCTTGCTCCCTTCTTTCGGGTTCCTGAACTTCACCTGCATTGTCACTGCATCCATGAGTGCCCCCAGCCTTCATGCACCTGACCGGTTCTTCCCTGTTTAAGTGTCAAGTCCAATGAAGTGCCTTCCTTCGTTAACTCATTGATCACCTGTGTCATGAAATTATCATCCATGCACTCCAGAAACCTCGTGTATTGCTTGCACCCTGCTGTGTTCCCTTCCAGCAGATACTGGGATAGTTAACATCGCCCATAAGGACCAGGGCCTGTGAATTTGATGTTTCTTGCAGGCCTCATCTACTTCTTCCTGATGGGACTGTGTGTAGCAGACACCCAAAACAATAAAGGTCATATTGATCTGCTCTCTAATATTAATCCTCCCTCTCTAATACTATACCTCCCAGAGACTAAAAGAAGAGAGTAACGAAGTCATCGTGTTTTCTGGGAAGTCGTTCTATGTTGATACATCTTTGTTTACTCAAAATAGCTTTGTCTTCCTCATCTTCCTTTTGTAAGTAAGTCTCTAGTACTTCAGTTCTCCAGTGGTGACCTAGGAGTAGTGGTGCTTCTGTGTGTCATTGGGTGACTTTAAAGAAAAGTCTTTGAAAAAATTGTGACAACCAGATATTGTAATACGCTTATTGAAAAGGAGAATCACAAAGACATGTAGACTTACGCAAATCAAATACTATTCTGACAGTTTGCTGGGCAGAACTTAAGGTAGATAAGATGAGGCACTGTGGCTGATGTCTAACTGCTTTGGACCAATTAATCTTTCTGCTGTCCCACTGCCTTTATGGCAAACATGATATTCCATCATGTAGTAACAGCCTCTGGATAATATGTCTTGTAATTTGTAGATCCTTTATGGCAGTAATATACCTGTACAAAGAAAGCTGCTAACAGCATTAGTTATTATGTGATTTCTGCACATAAAAAATGGGTATTGCTGTTACTCAGTATGGGACAGCTGAGGAAAACGGTGGAGGAAACATCAGTTCATTGCTTTTCAACCAACATCCACGTGTTGGTACTCACATTTCACTGCCCTTGAGTAAAGCGTGTTGGCAGATTTAGAGCTTTTTAAGGAACTTGGTGCTGTGATTAAAGACCCTGAGACATGATGGTGACTACATGAGTTGATAATAGCTTGCAGTTGCAGCCTACTTGACAGTTTCAGCTTGGGGTTTCACTTTGGGCTGTTCAGAAGCAAATGCTTGCTGCTTCTTGTGCAACCAAATTGACCGCTAGCAGCAATAATGCACCGAGGGGAGGGAACAAAAGAATTATTTGATATCACAGATTTGACAGTGTTTCATTTCACTGTCACTAAGTGGTTGCTGCCTCTTAAGACCATTTCCACTAGCCCTTGAATGCTTAAGCTAACTATGCAAAGTAAGCACCTGTGGAAACAAAATAAAGCAGTTATTTGTCACTTGCCTGGACAGAGCATGACTTTGATAGAGCTCTTCAATCAACAGTGTATCTCTTCCTGAAGATACTTAGCTGTTGAACAAGAGAAACAAGTTTAGGCAGATACACTGAGTCAGTTGGAAGATTTAAAAATTTTAGCAGGTGCTAGCATGTGGGTTACTAAATTCGCTGTTCTTCGAAAAATGTACTCAAAGATTTAATCACCAGTCTAATGCTGTACTAGCTACCATGACCTTTGGTAGACATGTCAGATAGAAGCAAAGGTTTTAGGTCAGACAGCAGGTGAGTAACACTTTTGTTGCTCCTATTCTGCCTGAGCAGCAGAAACAGAATAATAATTTTTCCACTTGTCAGTGACACTTTTAGTGTAACATATAGCCTAGAAGAGCCTATGCAGGTGTGACACTACTAACATAAGGTTAACATAATGTTAACCCATATTGAGTAATTCAGTAACAACGTTGAGTGAGAGGGACACTCAACACATAAAACTTCCTTCTCAAATTTAAGCATATGAATTGCAATTCAGGGCTATTGTGACTTTGAGGGAAGATTGGATGTTTGGATTTCCTCAGCTCTTTTGAACAGAGTAAGAGCAATGGTGTTGAGACAACTGAGGAGTGTTGCCCTAGTAATGCAGCAAGTATTGCAAGTACTAGATAATGCTGCTTCTGGTTTGAAAACAAGTGAACTAAGCATGCTTTCATTTCCTTCTACTACAGGTGCCACAAAGCTGAATGGAAGTTGCAGTAATGTCATTTAACAGTTATTTTACCTATTTTAAGTTTTCTAACAATTGGTTGTAGCCCCCCCCCCCTTTTTTTTCCCCCCCTTTGGTTTAGGACAATTGTTCTGTATTCCAGGGTTGTGAACATTTTAGGTCTTTGCTTTTATTCTCAACAGATTTTTCTGTAAAGGCTGTAATAGCACCGTTCACTCTTTCTTTGGGTCTACTTTCCACAAGTATTTTCTTGTCAGGGTATCTTCATGTTCTGCACTCATTTGACTTGCACTTCCTTTGTGGTCCAATTCAAAACTGCTAACTTAGTCTCAAATATTAGAATGCCTTGAAGCAGTTTGCAGAAAACCTGCCTAAGATTTGCTGATAATCAGTACTTGGTTCCTGTGAGCTGAATGGTATCAACAGCCAAGTTAAAAGTTAAAGGCTTAAGGCCTTCTGCTACTGGAAGCTGATTGTCAGCACAGAGTTTCAGGACCTTTACAAATGACAGCTTACAGCAATTTACAATTGTTAACCAAAACCATAATTAATAATTTAGCTAAAAAATCCAACCGAACCGTATCAGGTCTTGTTAATCTTCAGGCAGTAGAAGAGTCAGGCTTATAATTAACACGTGTGGTTTCCAACAGGAAATTATTCATAATCAGCTTAATGTTGTTTTTCATGAATATACTTGCCTGTATTTTATCCTTTCTATCTGAATATTAAAACCTCCTAGCATAATGATATGTAACAGTAGAATTGATAATCATATATATCTTTATATGTTACATGCAGATACATTATAAACGTATTAGTATTAGAATTGTGCATCATAATGATAGGTTGCTCAAAACTGTTTATAAAATTAGTGTTAATGAAGGGGGTTTTTATTTTTTAATTAATCACTTACTAGTTCTGAACTTTTGTTTGGCTACAGGGGGAAAGTATGCTTCCCAACAAAAAAGTTGGTATTTTAGTATCCTGGAGGTTTTGTTTTAAGAAAAAATAGGGGGATAAATGTGGATTCTCAACATGGCATTTCTATACCCAAGTTGTTTCCCTGTAAAAAATTGCTGAAGCCTAAAACTTGCTGAAGGTAATGACTGCTGCAGTGGAGTGACTAGGAAAAGTTTATACTTGCAGCGTCTTTAATGGTTGATGTATGAATGAGGGATATCATAGCACCACCGCTTGGAGTCTGAAAAAGGAAATAAGGCCGTTGCTGATGTTTCCTGCTTGCTAATTGGAGAAAACATTGTTTAGGTATCATTGACAAATGAAGTTAGTCTGCAAAATGGTGGGGGTTGTGTTACTTTGGAAATGAGTCCAATCTTAGTGAGGAGGCGGGAGGCGAAGGCTGAACTTTGGGGATTTCTAGGTATATACAAACACCCAGAGAAATACATACAAAAATACAGGGACTGTCCTGTGAAGTATTTACAAGATGAAAAAGTGCTTATGTTTGCAGACTATATAAAAAATTTGGAAACTTTGCAATGATTCTGGCAGGCAGGATTAAATTTGAAATGTCTTGGCAACTTGAGTTAGTGTCCAAAGAAAAAAGCAATGCTTATCAAATTGTCTTTGGTAAGTGCAACTTGTACTGTGTTTAAAAGGCATAATTAACAGCACAACTAGATAAAAAGACTATTGGAAGCTCAATTTGGAGGTTTGCAGGAAAATTTTTTCAAGTTACTCTGGGTTACATAGGTCTGCCATGGCATATTGCTGTGAAGCTGCCAAATAATACCTGGAAATACAGTTAAAAGTGTGACCTTGGAGGCATATGAGGCAATTCTTCCTCTTCTCAAGAGCAAATGATAAGTACTGTTTTCAGTTTTGGTCAATGCGGTTTACTTGTGGTATGGACTGAGAGAACCCAGAAGTCCAAAATAGATCAGGACCTTTACACTTAAACTTATGGTGAAAGTTTCATAAAAGGTCATTTGGTCCAGAGAAGAAGATTGAGTGGCTACAGAATGGAAAGGACTGCAGCGTTCCTCATATTTGACAGCAGAATAAGAATTAACTATATTAAACTCTAATAAGGAAGAAAGACTTGTCCAATGTAAGAATAACCGCATAGTGAAATGGACTATGGAGTTTGATTACAGAAATTTGGACATTAAAGGTTGCATGAAATTTCTTCCCCCCACCTCTTAAATAGGTTGTATACTGTTATATATTGAACCTTTACTGTTGAAGGAACCTTAGAAGATTATCTAGGTTCTCTTTATAAGCTTTAATTTACTGGGGAGGGTGGGGAGTTCCCCTCATTGAATCACTTCCCTTAACTCCAGGATAAGGGTGGTGGTTCCTTGTAAGAAAAGAAAAAAGCTGATTTGTTGCTGCAGGAAGTGTCTTGACAAGGGATGTACTTCACTCTTTGTCAATAGGTGAAGGTAGGAAAGGTGATGAAATTTCTAGCAGGCAGCTTTGTTGGGATACTCTGCAGGGGTTCTTTGTTTGGGCTTGTTTTCTGACCCGTGGCCATTAGTCAAACTTTAGTTTCCAGCTTTTGACTGCTGGACCATGGGCTTGTATACTCTTGCAGTCTGAATGCTGTACAGGAGAGAATAGTAAGCAATACATTTTTAGTCCCTCAAAATTTTTATTTAGAACAAAGTTGTTTGAATAAAATACTAAGATTCTCCTGATTCTCAATCTCTTTCCAATTTGTGACCTGAAAGTGCAACTTCTTACTGCCTGTGATTTTCAGATTTCATAGTTTTATTTTTCCAGCTAATCTGAACTGTAAACTATTTAAGTAATGTGTAAGTGGCACAGAGGAATGTTAGTAGCTGTTGCTTAAAGTCCTGTATAGGATGGGCTGTATGCTGCACGGGTAACATCTGCCTTTTTTTGTGGAGGGCTTGTAGTCTGAACAGACCAGAGAAATGTAGAGTAGATTAAAAAGCACACATCTCAAAGGGAGTAATCTCAGTGATGGTGACAAAACAATTGTATGTGTGTATGTGGTGTATTTTTTTTGAGTTTTCTTTGTTGTAGGAGAAAAAGAATGTGATAGGAATGAGGTGTAGGCAGAAGAGGATTAGAGGAGTGTGTGTTAGCTAGAGCTGTATGTAAAGGGATGGAAATGAAAAGTCTGTAAACTGAGGGTGGGAAAAGTCCAGACAAAATTAAAAAAGCTGTGTTCAAAAGTTGCAGTTTCTTCCACCAACTGAATTTTCTGCCAAATGTTACAGTTTTAAAGCTTCCTTTTTGTCTTGGAAGGCTTTATCTGGTAAAGACTTCACAAAACATGTTCTTTACTAACAGATTATATTACTGAGAACTGTCAATAATTCTTGCCTCTGGCATTGGTGTGGCACTGATGGAATAGGGTAGGGTAAACCAGTATAAAATATAGAGGAGTTTTTGTCTGTTGTAGCATATATTCTGCTTAAACTGACCCTTAATTCAGTGGAGCATTAGGAAAATATCATTTAAAGTGCTTTATATTCTGATTTATACTCTGAAATTCTGAAATTGGTTCCCTTTGCTTAGGTGAAAAAATTTTAGAGGACTTCTGACTTTTTCCTCTGCTAGTGCTGCTCTTTACCATGGGGTATGGAAGGGAGTTTAATTCTTTTGTTCTCATGGCTTTTCCGCTCTTTTTCAGAAGTAAGAAACTTTTTAGCAAGAAAAAATTGAAAAGGAAACAGAAGACTAAATTGAAAGTAAAAACACGCAACAAGGTAAGTCTGTAAGTAACTTGAGAAAGTTCTGACTCAAAAGTAACTTCAACTGGGAGAAATACAAGAAAAGTAACTGTAACTAGCAATTTATTTGTTTAGAAAAGATAATTGGTCAGTATTGTTTTCTGTATTCTACATGACTATGATACCAATGTTAAACTTACTCGACTGTGTTTGCTACTAATGTTTAGCATGAAATAAATATGAACAACATTTTTGGTTTTTGGTTTACTGCTGTGCTGCATTCTCTGTTAGAGAGCTAGTATTTCTCTGTTAAAGCTAGAGTCCTGGAGGGATTTTCATGAATGCTCACTGCAGGTACGGGGGGTTCTTCCTGGGTTCCCATTGTAGTCAGTACAGAGAAAGTAACTCATTTCGGCAATGGTTCTGCAGGATAGAACCACTGAAATACCCAGCGAAAACACTTTCTATTCAGTTGAATGCCCTTATAATACAAATACACTGTAGATTAAGTTGGCCATCTTATCCCTATTTGCCAAACCTCATGTAGTTAATCTGTCTCAAGACAGAAGACTTTGGGAGGGTGAAGCAAGCCCTGTATCTCTTCATTTGGTATTGCCTTTTTGGATTCTTACCAGACAGTTCTGCTTATCTCAAGTCGTGCAGCTCCAGACTATGGTATAGAAGGGGCTTATCTTCACTTCTGTTCTCAGTACTGTACAGTGAAATAATTCTGGTCCAAACTGAATTTTTTAGCCCTTTGTTCAGTTGCTATGATGGTAGAAGTTTTAGTCCTGTTCCCTTCATGATTTTATCAGACCCACTGTCGACAGAAAACCAAATTAGAAATTTGAAGAAATTTTGCGGGATGTAGTTAGTCTTTGTGTGTTCTGTCTGGTGACAGAAACTTGTGCTTTTAAAATAAGATAATTCCTCAGCTTTGATCATTGTTATATAAAGAGAATGTTGTCTTTCTGGATACTGGTGGCCTTGTTGAACTGCCAAGTAGGACGCTAAATCTAGAACTGCTGTTCCTCACAAGCTTGACAGTCAAATGTGCTACTTGGATTTAGTTGCATTGGATAAATGGATTGAGAGGATCCCTTCTGAATGGCCAAAGACCACGGGCATATGAAAGGCTCGTTCTTGTCAGTAGGTATAGATTTGGCACTAACTGATCATCTCTGTGCCTTATGTCTACGCAGGATTGTTTTCAAGATTTTTCTTGGATTTTAAACAGCTTCTACTTGAAGTATTAAGCGAGATTTACCTGCCTTTGAAAGTCATAGTGGGTTTTTGCATGTCTTTTACTGATGCCTCTATTCTAGACAGTCCTTGAAGCAGGCCAGGGTTGACCAGCAGAGCGTTGGTGTTTGTTCTGAGTCACTGAGGTACAGAAAGGCACTCCAGCTTGATAGCAGGAAATTGTGTATTTCCTGAAAAATGTACCTGAAGAGGGAGAGAGAAAAGCAGCTTCATAACTTCAGGTTATCAGACTTTGTTTACTAACGAAGTGGGATGGTTTTGGTTCTTGTTGTTGGTTGTTTCCTTATTTTCTTGTGGTTGGTTTGGCTTTTTTCCCCATATGCTTTTCAGTGCATCCCCATGCTTACTTACCAGTGCAGAATAAGCACAATGATCAGTTTTTGCACTGGAATGTCTGAAAACAGATGTGTGTATTGTCAGGAAAATGTGACTTTGCATTTGAAGCCTTGTAATAGGGCAGATTGAAAAGCCCATCACTACTGAACATTCTGAGCAGGAGAGCTTGTGTCCATCAGTTTATTCTTTAAGAACAGGGTATTTTAGTTTGGACAGCGATGGGAGCTTTCTCTTAATATGTTTGGTAGAGGCAGGAGGGACCTTAATTTAAGAATAAGCTGAGGGAACCCAAAAATTTATTTATATCCTGCACTTACTAAAAATGGTAATTGAGTAGTTGAAGAGGAGAGAACATAAAAAAGCCATTGTTGAGCAACTGGAAGAACATTACTTCTACCATTTAAGCATTAAATGTTAGAACATTTCAAGTACAAAACATTAATTGGCGTTTACTGCAGCTCAGTAGTTTGAGCCTTATTCTGTTTCTAAGCTGGGGTCTTGTTATGATCACTTGTATTTGAACTACTGTAACTTTTGATTTTGTGGCTCAGTATCTTTTTTTTTTTTTTAAACAGAGGTATGAAAGTTTTCCATGTGGGTGCAGCGTGCTTTGGCTTCAGAAATTCAGTACTGAATAGAGTGACTTTTACATAGAAAACAAATATGTGATTATTAGATGTGGGTGTAGCACCTTGGATTCCTTCCCCTGCTATTCCCCCACCCCCACCCACCCCCGCTTTTATTTTTTGGCAACAATTGTCACTAGAAAATTGTAGACTCTATAATTTACCTCAGCTGTATGAATATTGCTGCTTCCCCTCCCTTGCCCCTTTTCACCCCCTCAAGTTTTCCCACTTTACTGTTAACTCACGAAGTTGCTGCTTAGGAGACTTAGCTGAAAGACTGGATGGAAAGCCAGAGTTCACAATCTTCTGTTCTCATAATGTTACTTGAAGAACACTGAAAAACTGGAGTCTGCCAGAGACAGAGAATGTACTTCCAATGATCCACACCCACCTGTTTAGTTTATGGAGAAGTTTCAAACTATAACTTGTTTAGTTTTATACAAATGGAAGGAATAGAACCTTGGGAAAGGACAGTTCATGTAGCAGAGAAATTTATTGTAAGCTAATGATTAGATGTATAAGGTGGATCAACTGGGATAAATATTTGTCTCATTAAAAACACGTAGCTTCTCAAATAATTTGGCAGTGTTTTCAGTGGCTTTTGTATTTGGTGTTTCAACCTCAAGAGGGCATCCCTTTCTAAGAGATGTTTGAATTGTTTGAAGAATTTGGTGAGGTTCTGTGCTCTTGTGTTATGCACAGATTAGATCAGATGGTTATTATACCTATCTTTTAACCTATCTTTACCTATCTGTAACAACAGATTAAGTTTCCTCTCCTAGATTATAGTCTATTTTCCATCACATCTGAGAATAAACCATTATTGCAGTCATCTGGTTCAAGAGGAAGGAAATAAATTGGTCAGAAAATAAGCTATGTATGGATTTCACCTTTTGGGAAAACAGTTTGCTTAGGTGTGAGACAAGTGTAAAGGAGACCAGAGGGTTTTGTTTTTCCCACTTCTTTCCCTCAGTGTACTGGAACATTACAGAAGGCTAACTGAGAAGAGCCTTTGTGAGTTGCTCTGTTTTACAAACCAAACCTGTGCCGTTTAACCTCTCCTACATAATGCATCTTTCCATTTAGCAGGGACTAGATGTTTACAAGGACAAGTCACGCATCAGGGTATGGGCATCTGTGCTTTGTTCTCTCTCTCATAAGATAGCCTCTTATCTTCTAGAAAAAAAGGGTAACACACAAGAAATAAAATTTTACCTTCATGTTTTAAAACTAAGTTCATGAATCTTTATTTATATTGGCATTGCAATTTCGTTATTAATTAGTTCAGGATCAAATTGTTCTTTCTTCAGTATCTTTTAAAACTTCAAGAGAAAGACTTCTAATTTTATCTTAAATGTTTGGAGAATATCATCTGCTTCTATTTTGTCTACCTAAAATAGAGAAAGCTTTTGTGAGGGATTTAAATAGATTTATTGCCTTTACAGTTTTTATATCTATTCATGTGAAAAAGATGCCTTGGGTCCTTATCACTGAAATGATCTTTCATCACTGGTGCATCACCTTGTATGGTTTCAGTCAAAGTTTAGTTGAAGTTTAGTATTGGACATTTTGTAAGAATGACATCATGTTTAAAAATTGCTCTTCCTTTCCACCAAAATTTCATATTAAATCTTCTGTCTAGCTCAAATTTTTCTGGCACTCAAGACAGAAGATGTGATGAATACTGGGTATCTGTTAAGTTTTACGATGTATGTTTTATCATGCATCTTGATTTTAAGCTGCTCACTGAATGAGCATTTGCATTAAAGGGGCAGAAAGTTTCCCATTTCTTTTTTTAATTGGCTTCATCTCTGCCTTTTGTAAAAGAAATCTAAGTAAGTGATGTTTATACAACCTGCTTATATATGTCCACTTTTGAACAGATGTTTCTTTTGAACATGTGGAAACTATAAATATTATAGTTAAAGCCCCTCAGAGACTTGAGGAAATCAATCACAAATAAATTATCATTGTTTTTTGTCTTATGATGGAGTTTGTGGGGGAGAAAGAGAGGAAACAACATGATGATTGGAAGTTCCCTTCCTACTCTTCAACCAGAAACAATGTGTCTTGTCATTCAGCACCTTTCTTTTGCTTTGAGACATGCTAAGCATTTGTATGCTTACACATTTAATGGTAATACCATTGAGGGTTTTTTCCCCTCAAATGAAAGACAGTAAACAGTGAAAGTCATAATTATCCTTAAGTTTTAACCTGTTTTCACAACCCAACAACTTATTGTTCAAAAAGGACTTCATTTAGTATAGTCATAAGGCCACTGTTTTTAAACTGCCAAAACCATGAAATGAATTTCAAAATTATTCTTAAGGGACGTTGTTAGGATTGCTACTGTATTTGTCAAGTGCATAAAAATGGAATATAAGATACTTTTAGTTTCAAAGAATTTACAGTTCTCAGAGATAAGGTATTGTGAAGGGAAAGTGGAGGTATGAACTAAGAAATGTAAACAGTGGGTTAATATCACAGCTAGGAATTAAACTCTAGTTCTGAGTCATATATTCTAATGATACACTGTTCAGATAGAGCAGGGCCTTGTGCAGAATGTTATGCTGTACTGAAGTCTGGGTAGGCGATTATTGTCTATAACTATAGTTTGTGCACTGTTGTAGAAGAGAGACACTAAGCACAAAGAATGGTTTAAGTGCTTACAGTTTAAAAGCTAAAGCATTAGGTAAAGAAGTTACTAATAGTTGTGAAGTATTGAGAATAAGGAAGGATTTTATTTCTGAAAATGAGCTTACTATTGATAGGCAAGAAAACATACATTGATATTTTTATCTAGTATTGTAGTGTCTACAATTATCTGTGCTGGTTAAACCATTTGGCCAACATATTTCAAAAGAGGCTACGTGAGCCACAGAACTTGGGCTGTTTTGGAACAAAGACTAAGCTGAACTCCTGACACGAAAGAACTGGAATGGAAATTTCACAGAAGTTATAATTACAATACATGACACTAATTAGATAAGTGAACTTCAGATAGAGATATTTCAGAGGATCCAGATATTTTTATTTTCCTGTAACTGGCACTAAACTAGGAAATGCATGGTAAATTTACTAAATAATTTTTTTAACCTGTGCAGTTCAACTGAGTTAGCTTTAAAGCTGAAAGCTGATATTGTGTGTTTGCCTTTAACAGCAGCTGCAAAAACTATTGGGGTATGTGTATGGATATTTGACATACAGAAGCGTCATATGTTATAACTGTTTAGTTTTCCGGTGCCAAATACATTTTAAAGTATGTAGTAGCTCATTATCATTGGTATCAGTCCAAATCTATTTTGATGCAGATTGATACTGGAACAATATATGAGGTTGTACCTTGAGTTCTTGCACCAGTTAATGTTGTGGGTTTTTAACGGCAGCTTTTTTATTTCTAAGATATTCAGGTTGAATGAGGACTGAACTTATGTTGCCTTTTAATCCATAATGGCAGAAGTTTTGTTGTGCTACCAAAAAAAAAAAAAGGAAAAAAAAAAAACCCCAAACAAAACAACCATAACTTTCAGTATGTATGTAGGGAACTTTTTCCAGCCTTTTTATTCTCCCCTGGCATTGTTTTTACTTTTGTGCTTACTGCTGACACTGGCATGGGTAAGAAAAAGTAACACACAGTCTGTGTTGGATAAAATAGACTACAGAGTAAATAATTGCTTCTTAATGTTTCAGCTTGCAATAATTTTGCAAGGAAGGATATGCAAGTATGTACCAGTACAGTTAAAATAATACTATAGTCAAAAATAAAAGGAAATATGTAAACTATGAAATATTTTGCTGTTCCTTTGAATTTTCTGTGTTCTGTAACATATGGTGTTAAATGGTCTAATTTAGAAGCCAGTGTTATTTCTGATAAAAAGATAAGTGCAGATAAAAATGTGTGGTGAACCATTGCTGTGTTTTGATGTACAAAGTTGGAACTACATATTGTAGAAAAATAAAGCGCCCCATTTAAACATTATCCTATTCACTGGTTCTCAAACTTCTTTTCCCCTCTTCTCTGCTAGTTTAAAGTCCTCTTTCCCATCACTACTCTCAGCTGTATGAGTATTGCCACTCTGATCTGTTCCAAATGACTGTAATATAATTCACTGCATACTCTCCTGCCAAATGAACATGGTCATTCACAATATCTGTCCCCCTTAAATAAAAAGAAAGAAAAAAACAAAAAGCCTCCACCCTCACTGCCCCCCAAGAATACAAGAAACAAACCAAAATAACCTTGCTAAGTTAATCATGACCCTGACTCAGTCTAGCCTAATGCTCCTCCAAATTTTGCCTTGCACGTTCAAGGAAATTTGTCCTGTACGCTTAACCTAGGCCTTCTCTCCTTATGTAGTCTCTGTCCTCTGGCTACACCGAGCTATTATAGGGAATTGCTTCCTCCCATATGCCTGAAGATTTTCATAGCCTGTGCTCAAGCCCGCCTTGTCTTTATAGTATAGAACCTAAGATAAAGTATATCCCTGCCTGGGAATTTTTTCTTTTTTTTTTTTTTTTTTTTTTTTTTTTTTAAAAAAAAGGGTTTTCTTAATGTTTTTCAAGTGTAATGACAGCCCCCTGAAGGCTCTTCTGTGTCTTGGCAGTGGCTGACGATAATAGACCAGTAGTAGATACCAAGGAAAGGGTGGGGCAGGGTAGTGGTAGGGTAGGGCATGGGTTGTGGTAGTTTTTCAGAACAGTTTCCCAACTCTTGGTGGTTCAGGGCTTCTGAAAGCAGGGTGGTGTCTCTTACTTCTTAGGCCTTGAAAGATTTTTGTATTCAGTAATTTGTCCGTTAGGTTTTTATTTCTTTTCTAGTTATACAAAATTATTATCTCAGTATCCTGCTGTGGGAGTTTTTGAACTTGCCATCTGTTTACATTTAATGACAAAACTAACGGTATTTTTAATTAATACACATTTAGCAAACAGCTTAAATCTTTATTATTTACCAATAGATTAGAGTTAACAACTTAGAATAAGAAATAATGCATTTTAAAATCAATAATAATAATTTTAAAATACCCAAACTGATCCCTGTTCAGAAGATAAATCCTGAATTCTGCTAGGTTTTTGGACCATTCTGTAGCCTGAACAGCTTTCATTTTCTGTCCTAGTGTCCTCATCAAGTTATGAGAGGTAGAGACTAAAGCCAGATGGGACATACTGAAATTTCTGCCTCTTCCTCCTTTCTTCCCTGCCTGCAATATAATTGGTACTTCACCAGGAAAGTCCAGTCTCCAGTTTGAGAATAATTTCGTTGTCCAAAACTATTGAGAGTATTGAGATTATTTATATTTAGCAAAGCTTGAAAATTCTAATAAACTGATCTTGTTTTTCAGACTGAAAACCTAGAGAGTACAATAACCATACCAGATATCAGATTACATAGCAACCCTTCAGCTTTTAATGTTTACTGCAATGTCCGCCATTGTGTGTTGGAGTGGCAAAAAAAGGAAGCATCTGTATCTTTGGCTTCAAAGAACAGTGTACAGAGTGGGGATTCGGACAGTGATGAAGAAGAGGAATCCAAAGAGCCACCTATTAAACTTCCAAAGGCAAGTAACTGGATACTGTTTAGAGTGTGCCATGTATGTGATCTAAAGTAAGTATGTTCTTTGTGGGGAATAAAGAAGAGCATTATAAGCCAGCTGCTTAGAAAATAGCCATAGGTTTATTCGTAGTCCATCTAGTCCAGAATCATCTGATTTGATGAATTAGGAAGATCTATGTACCTGCCCAGTAATTAAAGTCAGTTAAATGTTAGGTAACCTAACATTCAACTTGCACTTCTTTCTAAGTACTGGTACTTGAAAATAACCTACAGCCTGAAAAGTCTACGCAAAATAGAAATAAGGCAACTCTTACATCTGACAGAGGCTACTAGCTGGTATGATAAAGGGTGCTTTCTCTTGCTTTACCGCCAAAAAGGAATAAATCTTTCTGCTATTGGAATTCAGTTGGTGGAGTGTTTTCTAAGATTATTTACCAGGTATACATGTAATTGCAGTAACTGTCAATTATTCTTACAACCTTATTTTTTTTTTAACATTTCCTCTTTTTTGGCTTTAGTGCCTTTTGGCACTGATAACTATCGATAGTTAGTAATGGACGTTAAGATTTTGGACACAATAGTTCAACAGTTAGGGTACGTTTTTAAAAATTTACTACTTCTATGCTTGTAGTAGGATTAACGTAGAAAGTCAGAAATAATCTATATAGGAGTTACTGATATTTTTCTTAATTTTTTTAATTTGCTGATTCATTCGTTTTGTAGTATGTAACTTCTGTGCATTTAGTTTTGTTCATTGCTTATTAATGCCATGAGTCCTGCTTGCTTTTGTTATTCTTCTGAGTCAAAAAGCATATTCAGAGTAACTTTCCTTGTTTGTATTTGGTCTAAAACCAATACAAATACTGAATTAAAAAGGTTGTTGCAGCAGTGATTATGTAGAACGTTCTAGTTGCATAGAAAATTAGAATTTTGTAGATGATTGTGTTTAGGGAGCATTACGTGAAGGGCAAAGTTGGCATTCTGGAAATAGTGGTGGAGGATTGCTGACGAACATAACCAAGTCAGGTAACTGCAACTTAATAACTGAAATTACACGGTTGCTAGTTGCAAAATAATGTACAGTCAGTAGGAATAAAGTTAGCATTGTTTGTGAACTGCATCTGACTTTTTGTGGATTATATGAAATGAATCAGCAAGTGCTTGTAGGTGCTTAATTTGAAATTTTAAGTAAAAGGCAATATAGCTATTAGCATTTATGAAGAACAGAATGAAGTTTTAAAAGAGATTTTGTGATTAAAAGAGGTTTGGAGAAGGATGAGATTTACTAGCAATACAGACAGAACAGTATGTTGAAACTGGAACATTAGTATTGTTAAAGGTGTTTGAGAGTTTATCAAAAAGACATGTGGAAAAGAGGTGCAGTTTTAAAAAGACAGTGGCTTAGAAAAAATAGTATGGAAACTCTAGGCAGGAAACTTTACTTGTCCTTTCTCAAAACAGAAAATCAGTGACCTGTTTGGTTACATTTGATACAGCAAATATAAAATTGGTGAAGATCAGTATGCTTTCAAGCTGTTCATTTTTAGCAAAGAATCTACAAAATGTAAAAAAGTTCAAGAATTTTTACTGATTCAACAATGACTTAGATGCTTGGTGCAACCTTGGTATTTTTAATAACTATCTAATAATAGATTGTTTAGGTCCCTCTAAGGTAAGATGCTTTTTGTCACTAATTTCACTTGTAACCATACATTTGAAAAAGGCATCAGCTTGGAGGTGTCTCACAGGTAGTAAAACTTTTAGAGGCTAACTACGTAAATGTCTTTATATCCTGAATATCAGCATCTGTCTCATGCTTTGACTATATTATGGTCTGGTTCTTATGTATAATGAACAATATAGAGTTGTGCTTAGTTTGTATAACATAAAGAAGAAAGTTGTTTAAGTTTTTACGGCTTACAATATTTACTAGACCAGCTTCTGAAAGTAATTGTTAGCTTATTACAAAGAATACTGATGTCTTTTGTGTTTGACAGTGAGGTGAAAGTCAGATTCAAAAAAAGGTGTAACCAGGATTTGTGCTTTTGCAGATTCTCCAGAGTTAAATTGGTGAAGTTAGTCCTTGGTGAGGTTTTTTGTTTGTGGAAATTCTTCATTTAATTGAGAAGTTGAAAACATTTTACTTTTTGTGCATCTTAGGTGTTCTATTTAAGTATATATTTTTTTTAATCTTAAACTTGAGGAAGTGAGGTTTGTTAGAGCTTTTATTTGGAATACATTTCAGAATCAAAAGTTGTCCTATGCAATTTCTGTAATAAGATTGAGAACAGTTGTTTTTAACAAATGTTAAGAGACACAGAGACACAATTTTTCTGGTCTTCAGATATTAGTACAATAAAGTTTGTATTTTGGTTGTGTGTGGTCAGTTTAGTAGCTTGCTTTGATAGCTTTAAATTTTTGAATTTACATTAAATATTTGCCTTTGCCTGACTTATTTCTTTAGTACTTACTTATTTAGTACCTTTGCTAATGATGGGGAATTCTTTCTACTTGAAATAAGGCAGATTCAGTTCTGCTGATTTGATTTGATTTGCAGTTGTTCCCCCCACAATACTGAAATTAACACTGGGTTATGGATGATCTGCAAAAGCCCTATACTAAAAGGAACGAATGCTGGATTAAGGTGAAATTAACTGACTAAATATTCTTTGTTCCTGCAGTGGCATACGTTCTGCTGTTTAGGTAATGAGCTTAAGCAAAAATGAAAATTTTCAAGTTGTGACAAAAAATAAAAGAAACATAATTACTCTCTTTAGAAACTGACTTTAAGTCTTTTAAAATTAATTAGGAGAATGTGTTACCTGTGTAAAGTGGGTTTCTTTGTATGCATATAATATATGTATAAATTAATGTAGAAAATTAAATACACAGAGTATTATGTATTATTAAATAAACATAGAAGAGTGGGTATTGGGCAATCACAAGAGAGGGAAGACAAAGGAAATAAAGCAATAATGTAGATAAGAGTTACTGAAGAAATAGGTTTTCTTGAGGAATTAATTATGGGTCATTATGTCTGCATCCAGGCTAGAATTTTGTGTACCATTTCTAAGGTGGGCTTATGCTTTTGATCTGAAGTCTCAGATGTTGCAAAGGGAATGGGAGGATGGCTGCGTGGAGGGCATCAGTAAGAGCTGGCAGGCTGTGACACAGGCAGCAGGAGTGCTGGTTTTGGCTCAGAGACCCTTCAGAGAGCAGCGAGAAAAAGCTTAAGATGTCTTGAAAAGAACTGTTTGCTTATTCTGTCCTTCAGTGCACAGTTTGGAGGAGTTGTGAGAGAGCTACCCGCCTTTTTTTTTTTTATTATTATTTATATATGTGTATGTATATATAATATGTATATATACATATATATATTAAGGTGAAGAGACCTGTTTTAAGAAGCCTACCCAGTCTATTGATCTCAGATGGTAAAAAAACCCAAGCCAAAACCTGTGCAGATCAGGCAAAATCCCAGCAGAACTATCCATTGTTGATTCCTACTGTAGTGGAAGTTCACCAAATTATTTTCTCCACTGTGTTAGGTTTTCTGTTTTCTCCAGCTGCCTGTCAGCTGCTGTCTGAAGATTGGGAAGAATAGAATAAACTTATGCTATCACTGAAAAGAAAGAGTGTTACTAAAAAAGTACTACAGTGTATTTTATTCTTTAGGCTGCAAGATGATGCTGAGTTTTGGATCCTAGAAAAACCATCTGTGCTGTTATTTTGTTGACAGCGTTCTTTTTTTCCCCTGTAGATGCCATGCCTATGTTTTCCCCCACTCCGTTGAAGATAGAATCATAGAATCGCCTAGGTTGGAAGGGACCCTTAAGATCATAGAGTCCAGCCATCAACCTAACACTGCCAAAACCACCATGTCCCTCAGCACCATGTCTACCAGTCTTTTAAATACCTCCAGGGAGGGAGATTCCACCACTTCCCTGGGCAGCCTGTTCCAGTGTTTGATAACCCTTTCTGTGAAGAAATTTTTCCCCATATTCAAACTAAACCTTCCCTGGTGCAACTTGAGGCCATTTCCTTTTGTCCTATCGCTTGTTACTTGGGAGAAGAGATCGACAGCCGCCTCTCTACACCCTCCTTTCAGGTAGCTGTAGAGAGCGGTAAGGTCTCCCTTGAGCCTCCTTTTCTGCAAGCTAAACAACCCCAGTTCCCTCAGCTGCTCCTCATAAGACTTGTGCTCTAGACCCCTCACCAGCCTTGTTGCCCTTCTCTGGACATGCTCCGGAATCTCAGTGTCTTTCTTATGGTGATACAAAATGTAAAGTGCAGTTCACAGGAAAATTGCTGTTGCACTTTGAAGACTTGATTATGTTTCTGTTCTTCCTCCAAAAATCAAACAGGTTTGATAACATCTGAAAGACAGGAATCAAAATAAATGGAATGACAGCAGAAACAGTTACAAGGCATCCAGTAGAACTTATAGCTGCTGTCAGAATAGATCTGTTTTGAGCATGAGTGTCAGTTCCATTAACAATTTTATTTATTTTCACATTTTAGTCTTTTTCCTTAGATTTTACTCAGGGGTGAATTGATACTAAACACTCAAAACATTGAGGCCCTGCCTCTGACATTAACACATAGTGAAGTCTTGAAGATATGGTTGCTTATTTGTAATGAGTTAACTCGGTTCATTTTTCTTTCATCCTCATGATTATCGCATACTGAGTTTAAGAAGGAAGTGACAGGTAACAGTCAGTGGAGAGAAGCATTAATTGTAATGACAGAATATTCAGGAATGCTAAAAGGGAAAGGTGGGAGTGGCTGTAACAGTGCTTTTACAGGTGTTGTATTAGTTGGCATAATTCATGTCTGTGATGAGTACATACGGAGTTTTAGTGACAGTAATTAATCTTTATTTTTTTATATTGTCACAAGAGCAATCTCAGAGACTTTGGAGGGGAAGGTGCCAGTGCTGCCCATATCAGCTGTCAAATGTGTCATTATTCAAGTTGGAAAGTCAGGTTGCAAGCCAATTCTAGCTTGCTGGTTCACACTACTGAGCAAGGAAAAAGGAAAAAGAAGTCTGTCAATGAAGTGTGAACTTGGTAGAAATTAGAAGGGCTCAGAGGCACGGTTTGTCTTACATTGTCCAAAAAATTTTAAGCTTCCTTATTTTTTCAGGGAGCTATTACTCTGCTTAGATATGGTCTTTCATATAAGGACATTACTTCTGTGTAATATGTGCTAGTAGGTGCATTCTTGATTTTGATTCTCTTTTGAACTGTTGTATTTTGTATTACTTTTTTGTTATTCAAATAACTGTCTTGTTCTCTGAACATTGGGATATAACTGATGATATAACTGATATTGATGAAGACCCAAAAATATTATATTAACAGATAATCTGAAATATCTGTACTTCTTTAGATCATTGAAGTTGGATTATGTGAAGTCTTTGAACTGATAAAGGAGACGAGATTTTCTCATCCATCCTTGTGTCTCAGGAGCCTACAAGCCCTACTTAATGTGCTCCAGGGCCAGCAACCAGAAGGCCTGCAATCAGAGCCTCCTGAAGTCCTAGGTAATACCTCATCTGGTACTGTATCTGTATTAATAAATATCTGTTATTGCATTGGACAGAAGAAAATGGTTCCCAGCAAGTATTTGTGAGATAGTAACATGTTTGTTCTCAACAGACTGACTTTATTCTGGAATGTAAACTCCTTATGGTTTATGTAACCAGTACCTTTTCAGCAGTAGTCTTTTGTAGAACAGGAATGTTGGCATGTAAAGGTGTATATATTAAAAAAAGTCACATTTTGTTGCTGTGTAATGCAGAGTTTCACTGAAACATAGTAAACTTTACGAATTGTGAGTAGTTTGTCTTACTGCAGCTATAAAATACTTGGTCTTACTGGAAGGATGATAGTTCTACAGTGATCTTGCAGTCTTGCTGTTGTAATCTATAGCTTTGCTATGTAATGTTGTAATTTATATAAAGGTGCTAAACAAAGTGTCATAATTCTTGCTCTTGTTTCCTCTGGCCATCTGAAAGTTTCCCTGAAAATTCATTTTGCTTTTAATGATATTGAATATCAAAGTTGAACTCCTGATGGCTTTGAATGTATAATTGATTATGTCCTTTAAGTTAAAATCCAATTATCTTATGTTAATTCATAGGTTTTACTGGTCTATAGGATGGCAAGGAAGGCTAGGCTGTAACATCTGTTGTTTAAAAAAAAAAAAAAAAAAAGCTTTAAGACTTTCTATGTATATTATCCTATGTTATAGTTCAACAGTATTCTGTGTCCAAAGGTGATAGTAATTTGCTACAGAAAGCTTTTAATTTATATTGATGCACAGAGTATTAAAAAGCTACAAAGAAGGCTGTGTTTTGATTAGAGCCTTAGTGATAGTTTTATATACTATAAAAAATTGAGGTGGATTTCTGTTCACACCTTGATTGTTACAGATTTTCAACTGCTAAACAGTGCTTGAAAAGAGACATACGATCAAAATAATTTTCAAGCTTTGACTTGAAATGCTCGTTTCTGAGAAATGGGATGTGCTTCAACATGGGTAATGGTCATAAAGATTAGACAAGGTTGGTCAAGACCTACACATCATCTCAGTGATGAGGTAGACTGAATAGGCAGGTAAAGTAACTCCTTCTGGACCATTTCTTACTAATATGTTGCACTGTAACAGAAGGACTTAATTTTTCTTGTTCTCTGGTCATTGTGATTGTCAAGACTTGATGTTTTCTGGCTGAAAAAGAATGAAAAGTTAAGGAAGTTGAAGGCCCATTTAAGTGGGATGCTTTCTTTTCTGTCTGGAAATAGGGCTAAACTTAATGGCTGAGGAAAGATGTGTGATGTAAGTTTCATTCCCATTGACTGGCAGATTGCTTGGTATGATTTTGTGACTTGTCTATGTAATTGCTGTGTTTTATCTGCAGAATCCCTGTTCCAGCTTCTTCTGGAGATAACTGTCCGTAGCACGGGAATGAATGACAGTACAGGACAGTCCCTGACAGCACTTTCCTGCGCTTGCCTCTTCAGTTTGGTAGCTGCGTGGGGAGAGACAGGAAGAACGCTGCAAGCAATCTCTGCTATCCTCACCAATAATGGCAGCCATGCTTGTCAGACTATTCAGGTCTTGCACTAAAACTTCTCTGTATCAGGGAATTTATGTAAATGATGTGTACGTGAGTTCTGAGATCTATTGTGTAAATTCAGTTAACTTTTTTCTCCTCACTATTTTTGAATAAGACTAGGTATTTCTTTGTCTCTCTTGATTTGAAGGTAGAACAGAAAATACAACATTTAAAAAATAGTCGTATTTTTCACTTACTATTTCTTTTACTGTTTAGGTGCCAACCATTTTAAACTCTCTTCAGCGGAGTGTACAGGCAGTTCTGGTGGGCAAAATCCAAATCCAAGACTGGTTCAGTAATGGGATAAAGAAGGCAGCCTTGATGCACAAATGGCCATTGAAAGACATATCTGTAGATGAAGATGACCAGTGCCTACTTCAGAGTGATGGTTTTTTCCTCTATCTCTTATGTAAAGATGGACTTTACAAAATTGGCTCTGGATACAGCGGGACAGTGAGGGTAATGTGATTTCTTCTTGTCTGATAAAGATAGTTAATATTTTAACTTTTATGATGTCCTGTTTCCATTGAAAATCTTTTGTAGCTTACTAATGATCAGTTTGTTTACAATTTGTCTAAATTTTTCTGATGATATCTGAGAATTTTACAGCATTTTCTTACAATTTTCACTTCTTAATATGGTTGAAGACGTTATTTAGATGGTAAATGATTATGTGTAAAATTGTTACTCTGATATTTGTTAAAAGATTGGAGTTTTTTTGCTTTTCAGGGCCATATATACAATTCTACATCCCGCATCAAAAACAGAAAGGAAAAAAAGTCTTGGTTAGGCTACGCTCAGGTAGGTGAATACTTCAAACCTAGAATATGTGCCCCACCCCTCATCCTTCATGAGTAATTTAAGTAGACTTTGCCTTAGAGTAAGCTTACATGGATATTGTATCGTTCCTTTGGCTTTAGTTATAAAAATCAATTTTTTGGTACTGAGTTTTAAATTGTGGAATATGAGGGACATCTGATGGTACTGGCATATAGAAAGGAGTAATGAAAAGAGTCATTGATTTGTGTTGTCACTGTAAAGACTATTATTTAAGAAGTGCACATCAGTTGACTGTACAATTCATAAATATGATGTTTTAACATGTAAATTTATGAATTATACAGTCAATTGTTGATGTTACTGCAAAGGTAACAATAATTGGATGTTTTGGTTTTTTAGAGTTAGTCAGTTTCTGGAATATCAACTGCTTTTTGTTACACCTTTGCCATTCATTATAAAAATAGTGTGTTTTTTAGAATTCTGTTATTACCACTGAGTGCACGTTCTCTCAGTCTCAAAAACACCCCCCAACAAACAAACAAAAAACCAAAAAAACCCCACCCCCCAAAAAAAACCCAAATAAAAACAAAACAAAACAAACCCCACACAAAACCCAACAAAAACACCCAACACAAACCCAACATATTAAATTTTGGAGAACAATTAATTTACTTCATTTTTTAACTACTGAGCAATTTTTATTGTATATTTACTATTAACTGAGTGATCTTATTGTCCCCATGTGAAATTAAGTGTACCCCTTGCCATGCTTTTTAAGTGAAATTGTTAATTACAAATATATATTCTGTTATTACAGTTATTTTATATATATACATATGAAATCTGGTTTTGTTTAGTATTAAAAGAGCTAGATCACCAAAAGGTATACTGGTGCAATACAAATGTGTGCTGATGCATTCATTCAGGAGCCTGTTTTATCAGTTTGGAAAGGAATAGGATCCATACAGTTTTACTATATACTTATGCATTTGGTCATTCTGTACATAGCTATAAATATATTTGATGTTGTTCTTTGAGTGCTTGTACAGGTGTTTGCACTCACAGTGACTGTACCCAAAGGCACTGCTATTTGGAAAAATGTCACTCTGGGGCTATATTTATAGGAAAATATGTAAGTTGCACTTATTGCTAAGTATATGTCTGTAAAAGAGGTAAGATGTGCCCTCAGTCTCATTTACCTTAAGGTGCTTAGTTAAGCCAGCTCAAATTCGAGTGATTTTTCTTACTTCATCATACAAGTTATTTTAGACTGAAGCTTTTCTATCTACTTTAATGCTCTTTACTTATTTTTCCTAGGTAGCGTGGGCTTGGTTTTGCTCGTTTCACAGACTGATTTATCCAGGAAAATTCAAGTAGTTTAGATGGAAGGAAAAGGGTTGGTTGGATTTTTCTGTTGTTGTTAGATGATTGTAATCAGGGTTTCTGACTCTTTGACAAATGAAGATACTCTGAGGTTAAGCCTTAGTGACCTCCCTGTGAAATGCATCTGTTCTTAGATTTGTAGAATCCCCACCTGAGGCCAGTCATAGTTCAAGCAAGTCCAAGCCATTGTCATATCTCCTGCTCTGACATTGTGTTGTCAGAATCATTACTTACTCATTATTGATATTGGCCTCTGCAGCCTTCCTGTAGCTGAATGCTACTTTCCTTGGCTTCAGTCACCTTGAATGAGTATGTTCATAAGTGCCCTTAAGTAATTTTTTTCCTTTCCTGTAGCTACTTTTATGGAAGAAGTGCTTTCTAAGTGTAAATTCCCCAACTGTGTTTCTACCGTGCTCCCTCAAAATATTTGAAGGGTTCACAGGCGTTGTAAGATGGAAAAAGGTACAAGAGCAAAGTTGCCATATTGCCTCTCTTACCGATCTGTGCACATCATGCAAACGTGGGGGCTTACGCAAGCTATCTAGATGAAGCTAAAGCAAAACTTACTTGACTGTTTGGAAGTGCACTCAAAGTTATAGGTACAAACAATAAACCTTAAATGTGAGTTTCAGGTAGGCAAATCTTGATTCAGTCACCAGTTCAGGTTTCTCGGAAAGCTTTAAAAAATATATACATGTGAACCGAGAGAAGATACTATTTTGGTATACCAAAGGGGACTTTGATGTGGGCTGCTGACCAGAATAGGTAATTTTGGGGAAACGAAGGTATTCTGCACGTGGAGAAACAGAAAGAGGAAATAATTAGTCCTGAATATCTCCCTTCCCCTAGGTTTGGCTAGGAGCTGGGAGGTGAGCAGTGTAAGAACTCATTGTATGTAACCTTGTGTTGTGGCTGCTGTCACCAAAATCCCTATGTACTTTGCAGGAAGAGCTCAGAAAGAAAAAAAGACTGAATCTTGCTAGTGTGGGAGTCAAAGTAGTCAATTAACATTTTTGAAAGATTCTCTAGTTTTTAATGCACATATTAATGTTCATTAATAATCACTCTTCTATATAGGGCAATATATGTATCTCCTTCCTGGAATTCCTGTGAATCTTTTGTTGATTTGGAAAGTGGGGACGGAAACATCAGTTTTTACTGTGGCTGTGGCTTTTAGCTGTAATTGTATACGCAAACGTAGAACAGAATTACTACTTGGGGCTTCAAAAGCTGTATATAAGCTTCAGCATGCTGATCTACGGCATCTAGAAAGCTGGAAGAAAGGGGTTAGATTTCTACTTTTTATTGCAGAATTTGATTAGCGGAAAACCATTGATTATCAAAATGAAGCAAATCTGATGTAAAAGTAAAAGGTTTCCAAAATTTTTAAATAATGCCAAAAAAAAAATTGCATTTTTTTCACCTTTGACAGTATCCTTTGATGTATTTAAGAATATTTTCATACCAATATATCTATTCTTACTTTTTACCAGGGTTATTTATTATATAGAGATGTGAATAATCACAGTATGACAGCCATAAGAATAAACCCTGAAACTTTGGAACAAGACGGTACAGTTGCTTTACCAGGTATGAACCTCCAGATATGAGAAGATCGTTATAGTTTACTGTTTACATGCTATGTACTTTCAGGTAAGCAGAAGAGAAATTGAGACAGATTTTGAGATCACAGAGACTGCTTTTTTATGACTTCAGTTTGCTGCATTAGACTGGCTGCAGTATTTCATTCAGAGGTCTTGCATCTTACTCCAACTACTGGGATAATATTGCAACATTTTAGAATGTATGGTGATCTTAATTTAAAGACTCCAAGAGCTTAACTTCCTTCTTAAAGATTTTTTATTTCTTCTACGTTTGAGCATTTGGCTCAGATATGACTTTGTTTCCAGTATCTCTTACATGTAGGTAGTTGCAAACTATGCCCAAAACCGTGTGGTTTTTAATATAGATTGAAATGTATCCAAAAAACAAAGGAGGCTAACGAACAGTGATGGACCATGCTTCTGATGTTTAAATTGATGGTGGATTTTTGGTAGTTTTGGTTTTGTTTGGGTTTTTTGCAGAGGAGCCTCATAACTTCTGTCTCTGTTTAGAAAATGAAGGTGTTCCTGGAACTTGCTTTAATGGCCTCCTGGTGGAACACATCTGTTCTTAGCCACTTGTGTAGACTGTAGAAGGGCGCAAGGTTATCTTCCGATTGAACAAGGGCAGGCTTATTCTATAGATCAGAAGAAAGATTTTTGTGTTGCATCCTGACATAAATAAGAAGGCACTGACTGAAACCTCAGAAAAATTCGAAGCTTTTTGTATTTCAAACACAAACAGTAACTTTTGAAACAAACTATGAATATAGAATCTAGTCTGTGACTTTCTGCAAGTCCTTTAAAATATGGATGTCTGAGCTGCTTGGTCTTTGTGGGACTGTATGAGAAATTTGAGTGAAAGCATATTCAAGGACCTGTCAAATTGCCTTGTTGCATTGTTCTTCTACTTCTTCACCTCAAGGCAGCTTCTTCAACCAGTAGAGTCCTTTGAGGTCCTTAATTATGTTACCATTGGTAAACAAATCAGTACTCTTCATGCAAGTCTTGATACATACTTGAGCATATTTCAAGTCTACACCTCTGAGCTGTTAGCTTTCTTTTGCAAATCTGTGACAAGTGTCAGTCTGCAAGACAGCCTTGTATTTCTGCTATAAAAAGGCACAAATTAAACAAGAGTATGCCTTCTAAACAAAAATGTATTAATCTTTCAGTGCAAAAGCAAATCTTACTAACTGGGAATATCCATTCAGAAATCCCTCAAACTATTTCACACAATGGCATTTTGTGTGGCTTGTGTTGGTGTTAAAGTGGATGCTAGATATTCTTCGTAACTATCACCCTTTGTATTTCAGCCCTTGACCTTTGCTGTTCTACTTTCTGCACTTCTACACATTTATCTCAGTGTTATATTGTGAGCAGATATGGCCTTGTTCTTTTGGCTAGGACAAATTCAAAGGGGTCCACTTCTGTTATTTCCGTTTCCTATTAGAAGGAAAGAAAGAAGGTAGGGGGAGAATATGTGACCTATACTGAGGAAACCTGAGTAGGTACCTAACTCTAAACAGTAGTGGCTGCCCCACTGTAATCTTTAATAAATTGCAGCATGTTATAGTTCTGAAAAACCACACTGGATAAAACTAGAGGGCAGTAACCTTGCTAACAGCTGAACACTGATATGACTCCAACTATCTCCTCCTAGTTGGTATGGTATTCAGACATGGCTCTATCTGGAGTGAATCTCTTTCAAGTGCCTGGGTTGTTGATAATGCATTTAAATAAGGTATTCTTATTTATTCGTACAGGGATGTGTAGGAGATTAGGAATTCATTAGGAGATGTGATTAGGAGTTGATCCTAGCTAGAGGTCATATGACCTTAGAAAACTCAGTGAACTATGGAAGATTATCTTCTCCTTTTGCAGACAGGATCCACCAGCTTCTTGAAACCATTAATTTCCATTTCAAATTACAGTCTTTCCGATCTGATAGATGACCTAGCAACTCTGACAACGTATCTGGAACTACCAGACTGTGTGTCAACATTCTTGTATCTAATGCCTTTCTGACCTTCATATGCTGTCCTTGAGCTGTAGATCTGTCTTCCCAGTCCAAATATCATAAAAGAATCCCTGAGGTCTGTGAGATTTTTCTAGGTGATTTGACCTGAATTTACAGAAGAGGTTTTCATTTTCACCGTTCATTAACAGTAATGCTTACTGCATACCTTAAAAAAAGGTTGCTGTGTTCAGCTGAAGAGGTTGATGTGGTAGTATATGGTTTCATTCTTCGTTTGAAATTACACATTACTATCTTGGAGGTCAGGACTATTCCCTTAGTCTGAAAAGTACTGCTAACTGAGGGTAGCCTAGACGAGCAGGCACAGGTTGCAGTACATAAATACAGAAGGTGATGCTTGATAGTCATCTTCTCTTGGAGCCTCTAAGGAGGCTGTGATTAACAGGAGGCTGTAGTTATGTCCCTTAAGTAAAACATAAGCTCTTTCTGTTACAGTAATCTCCACGCAGAAACCTTGGATATCTTTGTCCCCAGGGTAATTTTCCTAAGTCAGATTGAATAAGACTGCAGTTGATCATAAGAGTTTCTTGCTAGCTGAGACACTGTACTACCCTACTTTTTGCAGATATTTCATTTGCCTTCTATTTTCTACTCTTCCAATTAATTTGATATTTAATGCTGGGCCTGGGTGTTATCTAATCAAATGCTAATTTTTAGGAAGTCTTCTGAAGAACATTTTTTTTTTTTTTTTTTTTTTTTAAAAAAAAAGCATCCCTGTTCCGGATTTCCTCTGTGAACACACCTGCCAAGCATATGAACAATCCCAAAAAATGTTTACTAGGAGACTAGCCTGTTCTTGAAATGAGTCAAGAAACAGGCCAAACAGTGTAATACGGACCTACTGGTGGCCCGAATATCCTGTTTCCTTGACTGTTACGATTATGCAAGCATGTAACTTTCAGCCATTCAAGGAATCTGAATCACAGAATGGTTTAGGTTGGAAGGGACCTTAAAGATCATCTGGTTCCAACCCCCCTGCCATGGGCAAGGACACCTCCCACTAGACCAAATTGCTCAAAGCCCCATCCAGCCTGGCCTTGAACACTTCCAGGGTTGGAGCCTCCACATCTTCCCTGGGCAACCTGTTCCAGTGCCTCACCACCCTCAGAGTGAAGAATGTCTTCCTGAGATCTAATCTAAATCTACCCTCTTCCAGTTTAAAACCGTTACCCCTTGTCCTATCACTACATGCCCTTGTAAAAAGTCCCTCTCCAGCTTTCTTGTAGGCCCCTGTCAGATACTGAAAGGCTGCTATAAGGTCTCCCCAGAGCCTTCTCCAGGCTGAACAACCCCAACTCTCAGCCTGTCTTCATAGCAGAGGTGCTCTAACCCTCTGATCATCTTTGTGGCCCTCCTCTGGACCTGCTCCAACAGGTCCATGTCCTTCTTATGGTGGGGGCTCCAGAGCTGGATGCAGTATTCCAGGTGGGGTCTCACCAGAGCAGAGTAGAGGGACAGAATCACCTCCTTTGACCTGCTGGCCACACTTCTTTTGATGCAGCTCAGGATACGGTTGGCCTTCTGGGCTGTGAGTGCACATTGCAGGCTCGTGTTGAGCTTCTCATCCACCAGTTCCCCCAAGTCCTTCTCCTTAGGGCTGCTCTCGATCCATTCTCTGCCCAGCATGTATTTGTGCATGGGATTGCCCTGACCCACGTACAGGACCTTGTACTGGGCCTTGTTGAACTTCATGACATTGTCACAGGCTCACCTCTCAAGTCTGTCCAGGTCCCTCTGGATGGTATCCCTCCCCTCCAGTGTGTTGACTGCACCACACAGCTTGGTGTCATGGAGAAACTTGCTGAGGGTGCACTCAATCCCAATATCCATGTCTCCAACAAAGATGTTAAATAATAACGGTCCCAGTTCTGACCCCCGGGGAATACCACTCATCACTGCAACTTCCTATGACCTTTCAGAAATGTCATTTAGATTTTTTCTAGAACTTCTGTCCAAGTTATTGACAAGTTTTTTGTTTTGTCACTAATATCACTTTGCAGCATAGAGAATTAGTAACATGAACTGACTTTGGTCATTAAATCCGACATTATTTTTGAGCGCACAATATTTCAAACTTCAGTGTGTCTGCCTTTCTCCATGCTTCTTGCTGCTTACCCTCTTTGTGATTCATACCTGTGTGTGCTCTAAGGGGGAGGTTATCTACTGTAGGTCTGTTACTTCAAGATGTGAGAATTAGAGAGGGTCACCTAATGCAAATTCTGTTCCTGGTAAGATTCTGTTTTGGATTGGGCAGTATAGCAGGAAAAAGCAAACAAGTTTATGGGTTTGTGAATAGTGTGGATTTTTTTCAGCTGTATTATTTTTAATAAAACACTCCAGCTAGCAAGCAAAAAACAGCAAACTTGCTGATTATGCCAGAAGAGTATTGGGTGTGCTTCATTTAGCATTACATTTGTTAGATAAAATGGCTGATACTGTCTCTTTGTTCAGGTTATGAAGCACATACTTAAGAGTGTAAACTAGCTATCCTGTAGTATTTTTGGAGCAGGTCTCCTTCCTGTGTGTAATCAATGAAACAAGCAGCTTACAAGCCATATAATATCACTCTCTTTGTTAGTAGCTCCATCAGCAGAGCAGGAAGGGAGGAAGAGATGGCGTAGGGACATATTTTTAAACTTGTAGAGAAAGTGATATTTTTCTTTTTTCCCTTATATGGGCAGAATTCTTTCCCTGCCTTTTTTTCTTGGAAATAGCTGACCTCTTTTCGATAAATGTGTGATGCATTCAAATATATGCTTTATAGCTTTCCAAAAACCCTAGACTTTCAGTTAATAGTTTGGTGAAATTTATAAACAATGGAAAAATCAGATGAATAATTACGTTTTTCATTTATTTCTGTATGTTTTATATGCTGGACTTTTCTTTAAAGATAATGGCCCTTATTTCAAAACAAAACAAAAAAGGCTTTGGAGAAGGAGAAAGACTAACACTCCCAGAAAATTAGAATTTAGTTGTGTTGTAATAGTTTAGAATATCCCTCACAGGTGAATACTAAATGCAGTTAAATATTGGGGTAACCCCTTACATTTCATACAATAGGAAGTGCTTAAGAACTCTTAAAGGGACAAAGGAGCATTATATGCTTTTGGTGAGAAAGGAGATCCTAGCATAAAATAACATGTTATCGGAACAATATGATCTCTCTTTAGACAAACTAGAACTCTCATAGCCTGATTGTAGCGAGAATGAATTAGACAGAAGCAGGGAACAGTGTATGTACGTTAATATAAACTGATGCAGTGCACTTCATCTTTCTCTCACAGATTGTCATACTGAAGGGCAGAATATCCTTTTCACCGATGGAGAATATATTAATCAAATAGCAGCATCTAGAGATGTAAGTATTACATATGATTGGTAAACTATTTTTCTTTTAACTGAATTGTTTTATTGTACAATACTTATACCTTCCTTTTTGCTGAATGTTTGGCTTTTTGTTCACTAACACAACTAAGGAAGAAATCCATGTAACTAGAGGTAATGAGAAGCTGCCATATATGTGCATAAAGCAGCAGTGTTTTGGTATGTATCCACACAATTTTGATTTGTGGTGGATTTTTCAGATTTTTTTTTGACTTTTCAGAAAAGTTTTAAGAAAAACTTTGTTGCTCTTTCTGAGGAAAAAAAAATCTTACACATGGAATATTGGCTTTTTAACATGTTATTCTACAGCGTCTCTGTGGGATAAGCTTCTTAGAGCTGAATTATATATTTTTGTCTAATTTAATTTCTTTTAATTGCTTTGGTATTTGTTGGGGAATTTGAGCCAGTTTTAATAGAAGAGGTGTGAAAGGTACTACATTCCAATAGGTTTTTTCATATGAAAATTGCCTATTGGCCAAAGCTGTGGAAACCCACATAAGTGCTTCTATTAGGGGCAAAACAGTTCTAGCTGTTCTATGTTTTGTCTAGCAGACAGTTTTTACATTCTTAATTCTGGACTGGTCAGTTTTTTGACAGTGAGAAAGCTGTAAAACAGGGATGGGGCAGGGGTGGGGTGAGACAGGGCTGTCAAGAGATGCCAGGCATGCAGCTATAAGAAAACCAGGATTAATCCATTTCCCTGCTAAAGAAACAACTTTTTTTTTTTTTTTTTAACATGGCCAGTTGAAGATACTTCATCTGCACTTGTAAACAGAATCCTGTTTTAGCTACTCTTTAAAGCGGTCACTCTTAAACTGCATGCAGAATTTTGGGTTCTGAATCGGGATAAGTTGAGGGCTTAAAAGATAGATGTAAATTGTTGTAAAAGCAGGATTTCTACAGTGAGATTCAGAGTTAATTATTTCTATAGCAATTCGCTATTTTCATAGTGTTCATAGTGGTTTTATAGAATTCAATGTATGTTTAAGGTCTTTCACATGCTTATCTTCAGCTCATCCTGTTTGGCACTTTCTTCTTTTCTCCTCTGCAATAAATGTTACTTTACCAATGTGTCCTCTGATAATTTACTCTGAAATAATATTATGCTGATGCACTTAGACCATGAAAAGTAAATTAATGCATTTATTTTACAGTATAAAATAGATTTTTATTTTATTTATTACAGGATGGCTTTGTAGTGCGAATATTTGCAACAAGTACCGAGCCAGTACTGCAACAAGAACTGCAGCTTAAGCTTGCAAGAAAATGCTTACATGCCTGTGGCATCTCACTGTTTGATCTGGAGAAAGACTTGCACATTATCAGTAAGTCCTCTTCTTTGAAGGTTAATAACAAGCCTACTAATTCAAATAATAAAACTGAAACACTGCTCTTCCCTTTGCCTCTTTTATGTGTGGGAAGGTATATGTCCATTATAAACACGTGGAGAAGTACAAGGGTTTTGAAACTGCTTAAGTGTTGTTTGACTCATAGTAATCCATACACTCATTTTGAAACACCATTCTGTCTGTAGCACTGTCCATGGTTTTTCAGTATTTTCCTCTAGTTGTATAATAAGCTTGGACTTCATAATAGTGCTCATATAACACATAATTAAGCTATAGAACTCCTTTCTGTGAGTCAAAATTGCATTAATCCAGCCAGTGGTCCTTTTAACTTTTGTCAAAAGAAATGCATTGAAAGACACTAAATATGTAGAAACCACCTTTGTATCAGAATTTGAGGTGCAAAGTTGTTGGTATCTATGAAGGTATTTTGGAGAAACATCACTTGGCCTTTGCTTTGGTTTTTTTTTGCTCTGTTAGGTGTCTGCTTTTGGTACTATCAGAACAAAAGCGTATTTGGCTACATGGACACTTTGTCTGACCAAGTGCAGTTGCTCTTATGCTAGTGCTTTTTTCTTCTTTGAACAACTCTGCCAGGTCTGGCCTAGTAAGCCTTCTTGTGGCTGCAAAACGGTTTTTTCCACTTGTAACTTTTAGAAGCTTTTTGTATGACAGACTCTCCCTGGCAGAGTTAGGTCTGTAAACTGGTCTGTGAAGCTGCCCGGTGAAACTGTCCGGTTAACGCAATCTTACTCACGCAGGTACAGGGTTTGATGAGGAATCAGCTGTCCTTGGTGCTGGAAGAGAGTTTGCACTAATGAAAACTGCTAGTGGAAAGGTACTGAAAATGTTCTGTTGTAAATAGCAAATTGCATCAATATATTTCTACGTGCTTTTTAATTTAATTACTGTTTTCCACAATTCCTTTTTAGTATGTTAGAATTAATTTATGTGATTGTATTTAAATGCATGTTCAGAGTCCACCTTAAAGGGAAAAAGGCAAATAGTTATTTGAAAACATAAACAGATGGTGTTGGAACCATTGAGAAATCTGTGGCTTGAATTTATAGGAATTTCTATAGTCACTCTTACTTAGAGACACTGTGGGGCTTTTTAGATTTGGGGGACAAAATTACCTTTTGTCTACAAATGATATATTAGCACATTTGCAAAATTTTTTACCTCATAACTCTCTATAAACAGGATGACTGTAGTAATTTATTTAAATCCCAGCCTGATTTTTTTTCCAATCCTTCAGAGTGTTATTGACTTCCCCTATGCAAAGTTTTCAGTTGATTTCTTTAAACCTATTCTTAATGATTTGATATGTTGGTTCTGCTCGGTGGGGGCTGTTTTTCAGAGGCGTTTGCATATTCATTGAAAATTAGAAATAATTTTGCTTACTGTCACTATGACTTTTCACATGATTTACTGTGTTTCTCTTTCAGTTTGGGAGACTAATGTTGTTTTACTTGTATAAACATAGTTCTTTGTTTTTCTGCATTCAGAATTGTGTTGCTTTGTTGGAATGAAGGCCTTGCTCTTGCTCTGCTTCTGTCAAAACAGTGAGATTGGTGAAAATATTCATAATAAACTTAACTATTTTTCCTAGTAAAATTTAATAGGATGAAACAATTTGATTAAGCAGAACTCTTCAGACATTGGAGGAGAGAAGTTAATTTGATCTCCAGACTAATAAATGCCTCTTCAATATAAAATTAACAAATTTCCTAGTTTTGATCTCTAAAGCTGTGTGATGAAATACACTTTTTTTATAAGACAATGAAAGATGGCTTTAGGTGCCCACATAAGTTAACACACCCACTTTATGGTGCTGTTGAGTAGCACAGTTCTAGAGGAAACTTTTTAGTCTGTATCAGTAGTTTCATGATTGTTCATATGAAATTTTAGTTTGTGTTACTGTTTATGTACTGAAAATAAGTTTCAAAAATGTGTTGAAGCATAATAAAATTTGTAGTAATGTGCTATTTTTAATTATTTTTATTGTTATAATACCATCTTGTTTTTACACAGACCAGACATTTCTCTTAAGTGTTTCAAATGCTTCATTTCCTTTGAGTAGTTTCTGCTGAACAGTTCTTTGTGTTCACCTCATCTAGCCAAACAATTGTATACAAAAACTAACTCTGTGGGCACAGCAGAAAGCACATTTCAAAACAAGCAGAATCTAATCAGACTGTTTCCCCCATGTCCTTGTTTCAGCTGGGATAGAACTGATTTTCTTTCTATAGCTGCTTTGTTTCGGATTTAGTATAAGAAGAATGTTGATAACACATACTGGTTTAGTTGTTGCTAAGTAATGTTTACATTAGTCAAGGACTTTTTCAGGTCCTGTAGAAGCTGAGAGGGAGCACAGAAAGGGCAGGCTGGCCAAAGGAATATTCCATACCATACATGTCATGCTTAGTAGATAAATGGGGGTTGGCCGGGGGGCAGGAATTCACGATCGCTGCTTGGCACGGATCGTTGGGTGGTGAGAGCCACTTGCGTTGTATCACTTTATTTTATATGTTCTTTTGCCATTATTATTATTACTGTTATTTTCCTCTTCTGTTACTGCTGTATTAAACTGTCTTTATCTCAACCCATGAGGTTTTTTTTGCCTTCCTCCTCCTTTTCTCCCTCTTCTCCCTACCCTATTGGGGTGGGGGTGGGGGGAGTGAGCGAGTGACTTTGTGGTCCTAGTTGCTGGCTGGGGTTAAACCATGACACCTCATTAAGTCAAAATAAATGGGTTTAGGGTAGAGATACTGAAATGATGTAAACAATGTCAGGAAAAGTTCTGTGTGGTTTGAAATTACAGGATTTGAAAACAAAGCAACTTGAAAAATGATTCAAGTTTAAAGTGCTGTGGCATAACTAAAAATTGTAAACTTGTTTTCTTCTAGATCTATTATACTGGCAAATATCAGAGCCTTGGAATCAAACAAGGTGGTCCTTCAGCAGGAAAATGGGTTGAACTCCCAATCACAAAATCTCCAAAGATTATTCAGTTCTCTGTTGGACATGATGGCTCACATGCCTTACTTGTTGCTGAGGATGGAAGCATATTCTTCACAGGTTCTGCTAGTAAAGGAGAGGATGGTGAATCAAGTACGTGTTATGCTTGCTTGATCAAGGGTCGATAAAAGCCTATTAACTACCTTTTAATTTGAAAAGAAGAATTTTAACATTTTCCAAGAACATGTAGGCATGCCATTGGGTTTGAATTTTACAGCAGCCACAAGTCCTGACAACCAGTGCCACTGCCTCTCCCAGCTAGAGATGTTAATCTCAGTTTGAGCACAGTTTGGATTGTGTGGCGGGAGTGCTGTTTTCCAGTTGTCCTGAGAAAAGGCAGTCATAAGTTTGGTCAAGAGGCCATGCCTGTCTGCCTTGGACTCTGTCTGAAAAACTGATGAGCCAAACTTGGCCTCTTCACTGTTGTTTTAGAGAACTTTGGAAAGGGGTGTTTTGCCAACAAATGCCTCTCCATAATGGAGAGGTACATTGATTAGAAATTGTAGAAGCGCAGTCTTCTGTGCCTGATCAATCAAGCACAACGCTTCAGAGATTAGAGAAGACAGATTAAGTTGATCTTCAGAGTAACAAATGCCTCTTCAATATAAAATTAACAAATTTCCTGGTTTTGATCTCTGAAGTTGTGTGTTTAGGTTGAAATACACTTTGTAAGACAGTGAAAGGTAGGTAAAACTAAAAAAAGCTGCGATCCACTGTGATATTAAATTAAGCACTTTAGGAAACAGACTGTTGTGTTACGTTGTGTTAGATTAATGAAAAAAAAGGTAAAGAATGTGTTTCGATAAATAACTAGCTCCTGAGGATCTTAAAATGAAGCTGGTATTTTTGAGTTGTCAATCTCATAATGTGTACATTTTAATAGGGTAGCATTTTCATATGGTATTGAAGCCTAACTCAAATTCAAATTAATGTGTCAATAATTTTCTCTTTTAATAGTGTAGTTTGATGTTACCGTTAAAAGTAATACATTTTTCATAAAGCAGGTTTATGGAAAGGTTTGGTTGGCTAGCCATAGAATTTAAACACAGATTTAATAAGACTAAAATTTTTCTGCCTCAGTGCAGTCAGAAATATGATAAACAACACTCAAATGTTGGTATAAAATTCAAGTCTATAGGTAGATGGTTAGAATTTAAAAATTGATTTAAAATAGAATTTAAAAACAGATTTAAAATCTTGATAAACAGCAGCAGTAGAGTCCAGCTTTGTCTCAGTCAACTGTGCAGCAGTTTTGCCTTTCAAGAAAGTTGTTAAAAACTCAGTGGGCTGCAGAAGCGAGGTATGGCATAGCTCACAGAAACAAAGCATGTTTAACTTACTGTTCCTGTGAAAGATTAACTACACTGACAGTATTCCCCAGGAATGTGTGGGTTTTCCCATGTGATATAACTAAAATATAGGTAAGAACATATTTTAAGGTTTGGTAATGCTTATGGAGTGGATTCCTGAACATGTTCAGGGGAGAGAAAGCTAATAGTAGTACTCCTGTGTAAAAGTCTGGATAACAAACTTCGTATGTGCTATAGTAACTTTGTAGAGTCTTCTTAAATGCAAATTACTGAAAACTGTGTGGGACAAAATCATACTACTTTCTCCAGTTAATGTGTAAATTTAAGAGATTCAAACAAAAATATTTCAGGAAATATATCTAAAAGCACAAATTTCAAGATTTCTTTGCACAGTTATTGGGAAGTTATTGAAAATATAATTAAGCTGCTTATTTTGTTGTATAATTAATCTACAGTTTCAGATGAAGCAGAAGTTTAGCACTTTGAAGTAAATTGCTGTCGCTGCTTTAGTTTAAATGAGTAAAATTTAGGTGAGAAGATTTAGAGCTTACTAGATCTTCTTACTGAAGAATCTGCTCAAGGACCTTATCAGGGTCTTTCTGAGTTCTTTTTAAAGTTCATCTGTCTTCTGACTCATCTGGTTCCCTTTGGTACTCTCTAATTTGGCTCAGAGTGGATGTGTACAAGTTTTAATATTTTTTATTTTTTTTTTTTTTCCCCCCCTGATTTCTTTTAAACCTGGGCAGGGAGACTGGGTTTCTGTCGGCAAGGCGGGAGGGCGCTGTTCTCTATAGAAAGTTGGTAGTTGTCACCAAGTGAAAATAGCTGGTAGTTCTCTGACTTGGACAAAAATTCACAGGCAGTAATAATAGCTGTTAGTTGTTCTATCCGGTCTTTAGCTATGTTGTTACCATTTTGTTTGAGGCCAGATTGCAAACAATGTTTTTGGGGTGGGGGTTTTTTTTAGTACTTCCCTATTTCCTCTGGTGGGAGTTTGTTGTGGCTCAGAGGTTTTCTAAACATGGTTTTAATAGAGAGGATTTAATATTTTTCTTTTTAAAAAAGATGAACTTGTGTAACATTTCTCTGTGAACTTACTCTGCATCTATTGTCATATATATTATTCTCAGATGGCAATGAGGGCTTTTTTTACTATGTGATCCTTTGTAGAGTTCATAGTTAGTTCAGTGTGTATATATATGTAAAAGAAACACTTGAAGAATCATTAGTGAAAGATACCTAGCTAATAATGACTTGGCTTGCCATTGAATTTTTTGAGAGAATCCAGTTTAATCCAATAAAAATTAGACCAGGAGATCGTATGGATGAATTTTTTTTTCAGTAGCAGTCTGAAAACTAACCCCTAATTATAAAACAAATGTTATTGTGCATTTGAAGGTTTTTTTTGTAGAATGACTTGCAATTTATTTATTTATTTAAAGCTAAAAGCAGACGGCAGTCAAAACCATATAAGCCTAAAAAAATTATTAAAATGGAAGGAAAGATTGTCATATCTACAGCGTGCAATAATGGAAGCAGTTCTGTAATTTCAAAAGATGGAGAACTCTACATGTTTGGAAAAGATGCCATTTACTCTGATAGTACAAGTAAGTTAAATATTTGTCTTTTAAGTGATTTCTTAACTAGAGTAAGTGAAACTAGTCTGGAATATTTTGTCATGTGGAAATGATGTTTGTGGGTTTATTGCTCTCCTAATAGATTTCTGAATTTCTGCTGATTCAGCCAAATATGACAGCAGGATAGAAAGAGAAGACTGTTTCCTTAAGTTCTGTAAAAACATATAGCAGCAATGGTGACAAATACCTGAATTAATACTTCGACTAAGGCGGGGAGGGGATAATAAAAAAATTATTTGTTGAGTTAACCTGACTTCAGAAGGCCACACAGGGAAAAGTCACAGAAATGACACGTTTTGTTAGGAGCAAAGGCTACAAGAAACCAGGCCTTATACATTTCTCTGCTCACAAGGCAGCCTGTTTTGAATTTGCAGGTGATCCAGTACATATCAATTTAAATAACTCCAATGGCATTATGACTTCTTTAGAATTGTTTTTCAGAACAAGTGATTTGCAGAAGGGTTTGGTTTGGTTTTGGCTTTCCTTTCTTTGCAGAACAAATGGCCTAGGCCTAATTCTTCTTTCACTTCTTATTCTAGCACTTTTCTTTTTATATCTGCTGTTTTTCTCCCTTGCTGTTAATTTAAAAATTGTCAGTATCCATTAGCAATTCTGTTATATCGCTGAAGTTTCCTTCTCAGGTAGAAAGTGCAATTTACCACTCAACTGTTTTATGTCTTACAGGTTTAGTAACAGATTTGAAAGGTCATTTTGTGACTCAAGTAGCCATGGGCAAAGCTCACACCTGTGTGTTAATGAAGAACGGAGAAGTTTGGACATTTGGCGTAAATAATAAAGGACAGTGTGGACGAGACACAGGCTCCATGAGCCAGGGAGGAAAAGGTGAGGGACCTAGGTTTTTTCCTTTTGTTTTGTGTGCTGGAAAATATCACAAGTGAAAACATAGCTAAGCATTTTATTACAAAATACAATTCCTATACTAAAGCTTAAGTACACGCAATGTACTTTCACTTCAGCTGTCAGGTATTTGGTGCTCTGCACATACTAATAAACTTATTTATGTTAAAAAAAATATATATAAAAATCTCAATTACTTTTCTTCTGTTGGTGAAAAAGCTTTTCTTTAAAACAAATGAATAAAACCGAACCTCATCACTCCTTGTCTTACTATGTGCTGTTGTCCTAGTAAGAAGGCTTTTTCTACGTATCCTTGTTTGCATTCAGTGTTGAGGCTGTTGTTTGCCTAACCAGGGCATGAATGCAAGTCTACATCATTGTCCACACAACTGAATGTTTCTGTTACTCCTGAATATAGGTATGAAAAATTATACCTATTCACTTTTGCTAGATTGGAATATTTTATACGTGACAAGTAAATGACCTGTTACTTGTATACTGAATATAAATGTTTCATTTATCTTTCAGTTGTGAAACCTAGATATATCCCCCAGCCCATGCTCAGGTTTCAAAAGTGTCAGTGCTGGCTGAGCATGAAAATCAGGCATGCCTAGTCATTCCTTTTAAAATCTGATCTGTGAGTGTTCTTTGGAGCTTCTTCAGTAGCCACTGTTGGCCTCAGGAAACAACTATTTCTTGCTTCAATATCTTAACTAGGTTTTGGAGTTGAGAACATGGCAACAGCAATGGATGAAGACCTAGAAGAGGAACTGGATGAAAAAGATGAAAAGTCCATGATGTGTCCTCCGGGCATGCATAAATGGAAGCTGGAGCAGTGTATGGTGTGCACTGTATGTGGAGATTGCACAGGCTATGGAGCTAGCTGTGTTAGCAGTGGGCGTCCTGACAGAGTACCTGGAGGGTAAGCAAACATAGGGAAATATACTTGCTATAGTGTGTTGAATAGCAAAAGCATGTGTTAAATGTAAACTGAGTTGTGTTCTTAAACTTCAATCTAAGGTAACGTTATATCTAAAAAGAGTCTGTGGTTTTAAAATCAGAAGTAGGTTAAAATTTTTGTAAATGGCTTGTGATGGTTGCAGGTGATTTAGTTTTAAATGCGTTTTTTTACATTTCTTTAGCCTACAGTTCTTTACTAGAAGCTGTTGAATATGAACACTAACATAATCTGTCTCTTGACAGAACTGCTGGCTTTGGGATAACCTTTCTTCATCCTACGATGGAAGTTTTTTATCATGCTGTTCCAGTTGCTTTTATCTGTTACTTCAGGGTTGACCTGCATAAAGGGCCACTGCTTTACCTATCACTGTTACTGTTTCTCCAGCATTGCATGTGCTTGGTGTTTCATTGTTCATGTTTTCATGTGTTGTATGTTTAATTAAATGAAGAAAAGTTAATGCTGAGAAGTCAGTTCAGATATGTATGGTCAGTGTATGCTCCCAGGCACCATGCAACAGCAGCTGGGATTCAAACTAGCTATACTTTCTGTTTATCTTGGGAAAAATCATGTGTCCACAGATAAAACAAACTAATAATGTATGTTATAATTACCAAGGCATCAGTAATGCATGAAAATGTAGTGATAAAGCAACTCTGTTTGCTGCAGAATCTGTGGCTGTGGCTCAGGTGAGTCGGGCTGCGCTGTATGTGGCTGCTGCAAGGCGTGTGCTAGAGAACTGGATGGCCAGGAAGCAAGGCAAAGAGGAATCCTTGATGCTGTAAAAGAGATGATACCGTTAGATCTCTTGCTGGGTAAGTGATACAAAATTCGTAAGATGGCTTTTAATTTTCTTTTTTACTGCACTTTGTTTTCCCCAGTACAGATTTTTACAGTCTTTAATAAACTGAATCCCACTGCTGACTTTTGAAACTTGAATTGGAATAACAGGTTAGTTTAGAAATAGGTTTGTTCTTTTCAGTTAATATTTCAGTTAGTATTTTGATTCTTCTGTGTAATAAACTTTGTGTCTTAAGTAATGCAGTTCTTTCTTCCCAATCAAATTACTGAACTCTTAGACTTACAGGACATTTTTAGTTTGATGTTGTTAAAATGGATTAAATGTTGCCTGTCAGGCAGATTTATTTATTGGTGATATACCAAAGTGAGATCCTTCTGGTAAGTGAAATATTTTACTATAAACGTGTGCTATTTTTTGTGCTTATGATACTAACGCTGATACTACAAAGTTGTTTGTCCTTTTTTGATAGCCTGAAAAATTTTCTATAATCCTTTTATCAGGGTTTTTTTGCAGTCACATAAAAGATGGGGGATATTGTTTCCTGAAGACTTATTTTTTTCTCTTAGAAATTTTTGGAGAGAAAGACCTGCTAGGAATGTGGAAATTACTTTAAAAAAAAAACAAACAAAAAACCAAACCAACAACAACAAAAAAAACCCACCACCAAAACACCTCCCACTGTGCCCTCCCTCCCCAAAAATACCCACCTTAGTGTAAAAAAATGCCAGCTTGTAGGATTATTGGAAAATACAGTTTGGGACCTCGCCTTGTAAGATCTATTATCACAGCATTTTTAATATTGTGCTCTCTGTTCTTATAACAGGTTTTTGGAGATCGGATTTTCCTTCCTTACTCTTTTTTTTTATGTTTAGATTTACATAGAGCCCTTAATCCTGCACGGATATATGGATATAGTATCTGGTATAGAAAAGGACCATAAAATAATCAGATGCATGACTTAAAATATTTATACATCTCACCAATTTATTGGGGGGTGGAGGTGGGAATAGTAATAACAGAAAATTATATATGCTGTACTTAGAGTGCTGGATTTCTTTTCCCCAAGCTAAAGTTAAATAGAAACTAGAAGTGGTTCTCTTGATAAGTTAACACTAAGGACACCAAATAAGCTCACTGTGCCGCCCTGATATTTCCATACAGATATTTCTAAATGTAACTTGCTTGTATATGGCTCTTGCAGAAGTAGGTTTATGCTGATAGTGAATGTGGCAATGGCAACTCTGCTTCACAGCTCTATTCTTGTGCATGACCAGGGAGGAGTTACGGTTTTTGTGCTAACCTCCGCTTTGCTAACTCCTCTCCTAGCAGGATAGACAACCGCTCTTGGTCCTGTAGTGGGCTTGACATAGCTTGAGGTGAGGGTGTTGAACTGGTTGACCACATTTGTGTGGAGAAAAGTGACAGTGCTTCCAGGTGGAGTTCTTGTTTGATATTGGGGGCAAGGTGTATTTTTTTAGGTTGTTGCAATGTGCTGAAAAAACACTGGAAAAAGGTTGTGCTTATAGTAGTTTCATTGTTGCATTCATTCATGTTTTCTGTTTAAAAAAAGTGCTTACCATTTTATTTCAAATTCCTATTAAATTAGCTAGTTTGGTAAATCAGATTTACATACAGATGTATACATGCACTGAAAGTAATTGTATGATTCTTAGTAAGCACAGAGCATATTGTGCTAAAGCATTCTTAAACTGAAAAATATCTAATCTACTTAAAACATCTTTAAAATATAAGCAATTTGATACTTGTTTTAATAATAATCCTGTCTGAAACTTTTTTGGGAAAAATGGAGGTAACCATGACAATACATAATTAGATATAAATACATATATGCCTAATAGAAAGCAAGTTCTAAATGCTGTTCAGTGATGTTGGAATTGTGGCAGATTTATGAAAACTGGGAAACTCGGAAGGCCTGAAACTCTTCTCCAAATTTACTCAACTGCTTTCTTTATTTCTAAATAATATGTCAGAGCCATGTAAAGAGCAGGTAGCAAGTAGGCTTCAGTTTTCATTTACATAACTCCTTCTAGAGTTTATTACCATCATAACAGTTTTAAAAGTAGTTCTACATATTTTATTCTCTTAATCTATGTAGCTGTCCCTGTTCCTGGAGTTAATATTGAAGAACACCTTCAGTTACGGCAAGAAGAAAAGCGGCAACGTGTAAATAGGAGACATAGATTGGAAGAAGGAAGAGGTAAGTGACTTTCTTACTGATGAGAGGCTTGAATACTTTAAGCAAACTTCTTAGTCTGTTTTCTAAGAATGGAAGTTAATTAGTTTTGCTCCAGTGAGCCAATACAGTAACCAAACAAAAATGGGAACCTAAATACCTACCTTACGTTATTTAGCATGCTTTTGGAAAATTGTAAAAAATCTGTATGTTTAACAAAGCCTGCTCATAAGAATCAGAATTTTAATGGTGAAGAGTAGCATTTTATATCACTTTCATATAGTTAATTTTCATTTTTCACTGTTTCCTAGTTGAATAATAGTTTTTTAAAATGTAGATCTGTAAACACTTTTTATATGAAGAGTTTATATGCCTTTTTATATGAAGAGCTGAAATGACTGCAAGCCTGTCCAGTCCTAGTTACCTATATTATGAACTATTTAATTATTGTTATAAATTATCGAATGTCTGTCATGTAATAGTAAGCAGAATTTCTTGTGTTATAAAATTAACTTCTCTATATTTGAATAGCATGGAAAAAATTAACATGCTGACTGAATTAACAAAAAACGCTGCATCATTTCAAAATCTTCTTGCCTTGTGTGTTATCTACCTTGGGAATTACTGGTGATTTTCCACACAAACAATACATACTTTAATAGATTTTCAGTATTCCTCTTGTTTTAAAATACCTCAGTGTCTTAATCTGGTAATTAAAGTTGAGAGATTTAGAGTGATATAAATCATAATATTTTAGTGAAGCATGATGATGTGGTTGGTAAGATTATTGTGTGTTGAGAAGAGGAACAACTTTATTGGAATTTTGTGCTCTTCAAGTTTCTGCTGTGTTGGTAATTACCATTTTGATTCTCCTTTTAGGAATTAGATACTGTTTTTACTCAGATACAAAATGTGCATTGTGATGGAACTTTGTTTATAGACTCCATGCCAGTGAACCTTGTGGGGCAAATTGTGGCTTTATTTCACTTGCATGTAGGAAATTGCTGGTCTTACCAGAAATAATGAGCAACAACAAATATAAAGCTTATAGTTTCCTATGCATGTGGAAGAGGATAAATATTTATTTTGCTTTGACTTTTTGTGGTTAATTTTAGTTGAGGTGGAGAGGGGAAGCCTTTTTTCTTCCTTTGTCTGTGTCATGTTGGAGCTGCATTGCATGCTTCTGGGAAATACTAGGTACAGCTAACAATTGTTTTTTCTTAAATCCTTATTAAATGCCCAGATAGTATTGAAAGCTGCTGCTGTTCAGCCCAGAAAGGTAATGATGACAGAGCTGGGAGGTAAATCTCACTTGGGGGTGGGAGGAAGAGCAGCAGAGAAACATTTCAGTTTGCTTCCATTTCTGTGGTTAGAAGTAGAACCAGAGGAGTTTATCCGTTTTGTGTGCCATCTGTCTCTTGAGAGAGAGCGGGGAAAGAAAAAAGTTTTGGATCTAACGATCTCAGGTGAGCAGTATCAGGAATGTGTTGTTATTGTTGGTTTGATAGGTGTATAGGAACTGTAGCTAATAAGATATTGCTGGCCAGCTTGTTGCACGCATCCATATTATATTCTGTATCAAAAGAACATTGAAATTCTATACCTGTGTGCGTGCTGGAGGTAGTGGGTATGTTTGGCTGGAAGGCTTGGAGATTAGTTCCCTGTTTCAGTTCAGAACGACTTATGTGATAAAGCTGGGAATAGTGCTTCACAAATACTTAGAGATCTTGATTTACGTAATCAGGTATGAAAACGTGATTTGATAATCAGTCTTGTTTTCCATAATCAGATGAAAAAGTTGGAGTTTTGTTGCTTTTCTATCCAAATGTTGCAGTTTTCCACGAGTTAGTGGAAAGAATAACACCATTCTTGAGAACTCTTATGATGCTGCTCTTTTCATGAGAGAAACCAAGAATATTTAAATAATCCACTAGACTTTCCTTTTGCTGTGCAAAAGGTTTTGCAACCTGAAAACACTTAGTTATGCTAATCTTAAAAAGAATAGGCAGACTGCTTAGTTTTCCCAAGAAGTTCTAGTATTTGTGCATATGTAACTGAAAGATCCTTGCTAATGAAATAGCTATTTAGAGATCCAAAGAAAGTTTTCAACCTTTCACTTCTCTGAAAACATTGCTTAGTCAGGTAGAGGCCAGATTAGCTCTTTTAAGGTCTTTCCTTCAGGTACACAGTGTTTTGTTTGTCAGGATTATGATTTCTGGGTTGCAGTGTGTTAATGTATGGCTTTTGTTCTTTTATGCCGGATCAGTGAGGAGAAAAAAGCACGTGTAGTTTTTGATAGTCAAGAATAGGACCCATCACTGAATGTTGCTGATCACTCTTTAGTTACCACGACAGTGACCTTTATTCAATACAGACATTTTCAGTACATCTTGAATGTCTTACGAACAAGAGGACTCTGAAAGCTTTTTAAGTAAATATAGGAATATTTCATTTCTCAAGCAAGCAAACAAAACGAATAAAAAATCAGAAAGAAACCTCTCACTCGCCCACTGAATGTGTTGAAACAGGAATAAAGTTTAGGACAGACGTGTAAGAGCACAAGTGCTGAAGTATACTGGTTTCCACACCGCAGGTTTTTAAGTGGTCTAATTGTTTGTGCTTCTTTACCAAATCTCCAAATTTAGTCCTGTGACAGTGGCCTCTGATTTAAAAATATGTTCTGGTTGTCCATTCGAATTAAGGGAGAAAATGATGGGTTATGTCTGCTGGTATGACAATCATTTAACTCCATGAGGTCAGTTGTGTTCTCTTGTATGGAAGATGATGAGTATGCTCATCTTTATTTGCATTTTTCTGCAAATATAAAGTATGAATTTCAATATTCTGGGAAACAGAAGTGGTTGTCATTAATAGCTACAATATCAATGGCCTAGTTAAATGTTACTATATTTTCAATCAAGAGCAGTTAACTCCTCTGTCAAACATCTTCCAAGTCAAAGTAACCTACTACTGTTGTAAGGGACCTGCTGCTCAGCAGCACCATGCTGAGTGGTAAGTAACTTCAGAAATTTTAGGTGCTTATACTGAAGATTTCTGGTTTGTTTTTTGGGTTTTTTTTTTTTTGTTTTTTATCTTGAAATGGCAGTCACAGCAAATCAGATTACAATTCTATCATAGCAAGTATAACCAGTAAATAATTTTTATGTTTAGAACCAGTTACTCATGTTGCTTCACTTGAGAAGGAAATTTTATTTTAGTGGCAAACTAGATCCTTAAAATTAACAGTGGAAAAAAATGTTTCAGTTTGGGATAATCTACTATTTCAAAAAACCTGAATTTCTTAATATTGGTTATATTTCTTTGCTCTTTCCAGTGCAGCAAGTACACACAGCATGTTCAGGTGACTATTTTTGCTTCTTTTCTGTGACAGTGGTAGAACTACTTCACTCAGCTGCTTCTTTCTGCTTCTAGCTTAACGGCTGTCGCAAGAGCAGTGAAGAGGGCTCAAAATCAATTCAACATTTTTGAGTTTAGTGTATGACCTTTTGAGAAATAAAGCCAGCTGTATTCATCACAGCTTCTATGCTAGATCGTAATTTCCCAACATAATTATTGATGGATGTTTCTCAGCTTTTCACTGTGTCTCAAGTTCTGGTGAGAAGCGAAGGAGCTGATGTACCATATAAAGAAATGCTTGTTGTTTTTCAAGCTGGTTTAGAGCTTGAATGGGAGTGGTGGGAAGTGAGCATGGAAGTAGTTGCACTTTATTCTTTTCTGTGGTAATGAGGAAGTTTTGTATGTTACAATGTTCAGAACATGGTTAGATTATTTTTCATTTTCTATCAAACACCAGTTTTTTTAGTCTTGGGGGCATTAAATTATGCCTTAATGAATTACAGAAATCCCTGGCCCATATTTGCAAGTAATGTAATGAACCTAAGATTACCATTTACTGAGTGAGCTAATCTTGAAAGCTGTTCCTGCGACTTTTTCAGATTGATATTTGAAGTAATAGAATTTATGCTGAACATATACCTAAATATACATCAGAACTGTCTATTCAGATGCAATATTTTTCATTAAATATTAGTGCAGCTTCTTTCTGTAGTTTTAGTTAAATATTTATTTTGATGCTTTCAGGACCTGGAGATTATATTTGTTTCAAAGTTTCTTTAAACAAACCAAAACCAAGCAGAAAAAAACCCTTTTTACTTGAAACAATATCAAATCCATACGTGACTTTCTGTTTAAGGATGCTTTCAAGAGAAAGCTGTAGGTTTTTGTCCCTAATGACCAGCAGGTATGTTTCTGTGAAATTACATTGTTGTACTTGAGTTTGTGATTTCTGTCTGAAAGAGGTGATTACTGTTAAGAATGTGATTGTTAACAAGGTGATTTTCAAAGTAGAAATATTTATATTTCTGTTACAGTTTTAGAACTCAGACTTGTGATAGACTCAATGAGAACAGTTCTGGGTTTTATTTAGTGTTTTAACTTCACTTATGTGTTTATATACAGAAATGCATCTTTCTCATTTATTTAACAATATATAAAGTCAAGTATTCAGAAGAGAGAAAGTGTGAAAATTATGATTATCATAAAACTTGCTTCCATCTCATTCTCTATCACACCCAAATTGTCCTGCATGCCTGCATCTGTTAGCCTGCATCTCTTTTTCCCCTGTTAAAAGCCCTAATAATTTTTCTTCCACATCGGATTTGTATGATTTAAGTGTCAGTAGAAAAGAGCTTTAAAAACATAGGAAGAAGCATGTACACTGTCTTTATTTTCAGTGTTTTGAACAAAAGAAACAAACTGCAATTAACCTTAGTTCCCTGCATGGCACAGTGACATTCTCTGAATATTTCTGCCATAATAACAAATTACTGCTCATAGTCTGAAAATTACAGTTTTAAAGAGCGTGCACCTTAAGTATTATCCCTGCCTCATAGGAATATTAAGCATTGTTTCCCTTAAGGCTATAGAGGTGGGACATTATCTCAGTGTAACGTTTTCCACGTTTGCCATCCAGCCTAGGACTTGTCCTGTGCAACCTTCACTTATACTGCTTTTATATATTCCTCATGATACAATCTTCAATTGTGTCGTCGTGTACTATTTTTTCGTGTAGCCTGCTAAATTCAGTGCACTGATGTAGAAGTCACCATTTGTTTAGGGAAAGGTACTAGTATAAATTCAAATCAAATAGTAAACTCTTTGATAGTTCTAAGTGCTTAGATGGCCAAGACTGCAGAAGCACATAAGTGCATGTAGGATTATATTAATTGTGTATGTTTTGCTGTAGTCCACTGCAGTATTTAATAAATGCATTCTATTTTGCTAGAAAATTAATTTATTTCTGGGGATAAATACTTTTTTCCTTTATGTTGTTAATTCACTGCCAAACAAAGTCCATCTTGAAAGGCCTGGATCCTGCAGGACCAAGAAAGAAAAGCTAATCTTGACGTTTCCTAGACTAGGGATATTTAACCTCACAGTTTACCTATGGAAAAACATTCTATAAAAAATAAAGGGGGAGAGTGAATCATACAGCAACTGATTTAAAATAGCAGTATTATAGTCTACCAGTGACTCTCCTTTGCTTATCTCTATAACTTGAACTACTAAAATAACTGAGAATAGTGATTATTCCCCATGTAGATCTATGTTAGAGGCTTCTAGAAGAGTTTTTCAAATAATACTCTTCAGGCATTTTTTAACAAAATTAAGGAAGTGTCTAATGCATGGCTGAATTGTTCCACCAGAATAATTCATAATACCTAAACTGCTCCCTTTGTACAGGCAACCTTCGATGGAAGTAGAGAGCAGGTATGGTCTGTATGAATTGTTCCAGTGTTTTGTTTCCTGTGGTGTTATTTTGGAGGGAGAGGAGGTTCTTTACATCGTGCCAGCTCATGACTGAACATGCAGGCATCATAATATAATCAAAATGTAGGGATTTCCTATCATACTGTGATTGTGTTACAAATCTAGCATGCGTAAAAAGCCAAAGAGGATGATAGACTTGCACTACCTATTGCCTGGATTGGGTACAAATTATTATGAAACGGAGATATATTGCATTTAACTTTATTTTGTCTTCAAGTTCTTTTACATAATAGGTGGCAATATAGAGTATATACGAATATACAGAAGCAGAGATAAATCTTGCTGTGGGCAGAAGGTTAGATACTGTTACAGAGTTGTCATCTTGACTAGGGAAGTGTAATTCAGATGAGTGGCTTGGCACCTAAAGGCAGACGTGTGCTAGCGCCATGCTGGAGCCTAAACGTTCTCTATTTCCCAAATCTGCTGTAGTTCTTCTACTCACCCTAATGTACTTCACTTCCTTCTGTCCTCCTGAAATTCTCTCTTTTTTTGCCGCCTTTGCTCTTAGCACTAAAATGCCAATGACTGCCTTCAGGGCTGTGTCTCATCTCCTGGGCTGTCTGTTGTGTAAGCATTTTCTGGAACTTTGGAATTTTTTGCAGAAGTTATCTAGACGTCACATCTTCGGTTTGATTGCCCACAAATGTCTTAGATCCACACACTTCAAGCAGCACTGTTTGTAGTCCTTCCATCTCTTCTTGCAACTTTTCTAATCTGCATTTCACTCTTGTCATATTGTCATGTCCATTCTCTATTTCTTGGGCTTTTAATTTCATTAGGAACTTCTCAGTATGTCTCATTACTTTTCTCTTTTTTCTCTTTTTTTTTTTCCTTATTTTCTCCTGTTCTTCATTCAGCTTTCACCTGTATCTTTTGTCCTTCAAACATTTTTAGCTTTCATAATCTGCTTGTCATTCGTCTCTCTCTCCTTTCTTGCCTTTTCCTGCTCTGCCTCAGTATACTCCTCAGTATCTCCCTTCCAACTTGGAAAGAGGGAAGAGTGGTATAATTTTTTGTGTAAGTCTGAACACTGGGAAATAAGATATTAAACACAGAAAGTGGCCTGGCAGAAAGTAATCTTCACCAAAAATGTTATCGGTTAAATGGAAGCTCCAATTGAGAGGATACTGAAAAGTGGGAGCAATAGAAAGACAACTAAAAGAAGAATCTGCAAGATAAAGGCAAAGCAAAAGCAAATAAAGATCCTTGATCATTAGGAGTTCTTAATTAACAAGGGGACCTGTTCTGGGATAAAGAGAGTCCACATAAATGCAGTAGAACCAAAACAAAAAATCTATACTGTGTGTAGAAACATACATGATTATGAGGTTTTTGGCCATTATATTAGCTAACATAGGTGTGAATCTCAAAGCTAGGCAGTCGTGGATCTTTAAAAAAGGAGGATTACTTATTTTCAAAGTTTCACATAAGCTGTTAATAACATGACACAAAGCCTGATTTGTGGTGTTTTCTTTGGGGGATTTTTGTTTGTTTGTTTTTGAGTTGTTACTTTTGGGTTCTGTGTTGTTTGGTGTGGGGGTTTTTTTTGTGTGTGTGTTTTTTTTTTTTTTTTTTGAAAGTCCATGTGAGGACTGGGTTTGGGAACCTGTGGAATGGCGAGAGTGGCACTTGGCAGAATTAGCTGCTCCTGATTCACGGTTTCCATTGAATGTGAGGCTTCTGGAAAGAGGAGATGCCGCCAAAGAAATTCTTGGTGACATGCTTAACCTTTAAAATAGAGGGAAAAAAACAGTGTTAAGGAATAAATTGCTGATCTAGATTTTAAAAAGAAAATGTAGTCTGGAGAAAATTTTAAATACATACATCATTGCTTTCTTCAAATACAAATCTTCTCTTGAAGACCTTTACATAGATGGGAAATATTTTAACAATAACTTAAATAGATTTCAAAATCAGTAAGTAGATAAGAAAAAGATCATATCATTTGAATAATTTTCTTTATGGAACAGGTGTTTTTGGATAGCTGTTTTCTTTACAAGTGATAACTCTTCATTTGAAATATGGTAATTATGAACACTTGTACAGTTACGTTTTTTAAATTTAGCATTAATATGATAATGTTGTTCCAAATGAGTATTTTGTATGTAATGTTGTAGGATGTAAGGCATGGTAATTAATTTTGTTAACTGTTAAAGACAGTAATGGATATTAGCTATCAAATTTTACTCCAGTGTGAGTCTGTATTTCTATCGCTTGGAGTTCCGGTAAAAGTGTCACTGTGGGATATTTATTGCTTCTTTACATAATATTTTGGTCTTACCAAGAAATGGCAACTTTCTTTTATTTAGGGCCTTTTGAATTTAGGAAAACAAGATTATTATATAGTTATTACTCATTTTTTTCATTGCTTTTAATTTGAATTTTGTTTAACACACTGTTTCCATTTTGTGAGCTTTCCTATGCATGTGCAAAATGTTTCTCCTCAGGCCCCCTTGTATTTCCTGGTCCTATTTTTATGAACCATCGAGAACAGGCTCTAGCCAGAATCAGACCCCATCCAGCACAGCTAAAGCATAAACGGGACAAGCACAAAGGTATTTGGTCTTCGTTATTGGCTAGGGTGGAAATAAGCCCATCTTCCCAGTCACTTCTTACATGCGCTGAATCTGTCTTTTCAAAGAACTGCACAAAATGGATTCTGCCTTTCTTCTTGTTAGCGTCTTGTTACCTGAGGAGAAAGAAAACGCATTTAAATGTTGACCTTTTTTTTAAAAGTGTAGATGTTTGGTAGTCTGCATCATCTTTGTTTTTCTTTCCTTTTTTTTTTTTTTTAAATGAAATATGCATTGTCTCTCTGTGTGTCTCTTTTCATTTCTAATGCTGTCTCATTACTAAGGTTCTTTAATTTTACTGTAGGAAACTTGAGCACCTTCCAGTGACTGACTGCTGCGTTGCATTTGTGCTGTTTTTTTGAACCTTTGTGTTGTATATCTGGGGATGATTACTTTAACATCTTAATTTCAGACTTGTTATTCTAGCATAAAATTTTTCATAGGTATGTTATATTTTAACAAGCCTTTTTTTAGAAATGAAGTATTTAAGATAACGTTTTTGGGTTTTTTTTATACTAGCTTTGAATGGGGAGAATACAAATCAAAGTACAGGTTTTATGATGCAGTATTCTTGAGTTAAACGTTCTTTTGCAGAATGTAAGTAGGGAGGCATCTTTGATATTTCTGATGTTTTCATATGTCTGTAAGCCCAGTTCAATGTACCTTGAATTTTTAGATGTGTAATTTGTTCAGATATAAATGATTTATTGTTTCTGAGGAAGAAGTAGTGTATTACCAAAAATTTCAACTGAATATATTAAAGTTCAGCTGTATCAAATCTGATCCTAGTTTGTATATATCTGTATCTAGATGTGTATGTACATATGTGTTTATATATATAGGATAAATATGTAAAATGTAGATTGCAGACCTGATCAAAGTAAGTAGAAAGCTCCCAAAATGGTGAGGGACTGGAATATTTCAACTGTTGGTTTTTTTTTTTTAAAGAATAGCTAAATATGAAAAGAATAGTTAGAATGGCATTTCAGTTAAATCAACAGAAGTTAGTGATAGTATTTGGCATGTATGCAAACAAATTGTATGACAGTTTGAAGCCTTTTCGGATATAATCTCAGGGTGTGGGGGTGATAGGCCTACCTGCTTATGAACATATAGGATCATGAAATCATCTTAAGTTTATTTTAGGGAAATGAAAGCAGAATCTGATTCTTTGTATTTACGTAACGTATATTCATTCTATTTGGAAAACTTCACTGAGCTTTAAGTTTTGAGGGATTAAATAGAATAATTTATCATAATCTCCCTGGGATAGATTGGATGCTGAAAGACAAAACATACAGAAACTGAATGCTGTCATCTGAGTGACAGTTTGCTGATGGCCAGTATTCTTGAGCTGGATAGTACTGCTGTTTGTACTGCTTGCAAGCCCTTGACCTCATAGGCAAGCGCATAAAGGAGTACGCTCATCCTTCCTATGTCTGTGCTTTTTCGTCATGTGTTAGTAGTTGGAACTCGGTTCAGATCAAGTATCTAGTTACAAGAGGTATATTCATTAGTGTCAGTTTGAGGTTTGCATTGCTTCTTGGAGTTGTAAGAACAATGCAGAGGTCTGTATTGTGGTGAAAGATTTTGTCAGATATGCTCTGTAGAACTGAACGTTTTCCTTGAGGAAGGCTATATGCAAAGAAACGTTCAGTTTCTCTTAGTTTGTGTCTCATGCTAAACACATAAGGAAGACTAACGTCTTTGAGTAAGTAAACTTTGAGGCCCTTCTCTGGCTCAGAAGATTGCTTCTCAAAAGACAACCATAAATTCCGCTAGAAACTATAAATGCCCCTTAACTTCTGGAAGAGCTTCCAAGGGGAAAAAGGAAAACGGTGAAGTGGTTTGTTATCAAAGTAATGGGGAAGGTGAGAATCATGAAAAAGATTAGTATGCCTCATCTTAAAAGGCATGCCTCTTCTACTACACATAGTATGTAAAAGCAATGATCAGTCTCAGGCAGGGATGTTGACTTCAGTAAAAGGACACTGTGACATTGAAGTCAGCATGTGCTTTTGTTTTACTTTTGAATGTGATGCTTTTCAGACTGGTATTTTTACTTCAGAGGTTTCTGCTGAAGTAGCCTTGTAACTCTTCACACCAACCAGACCTTCAAGATCTTCAAGGAAGGAAAATATATTTCAACTGCTAGTATTCATGAGGCCAGTACTAAACTTGACAGCACCTGTTCCTGCTTCTGTCTTTGCAGCTGCAGAACTTCTCTTGATAATGACATTTAAACTTAAATGTGAACAGCTTCTTCAGGACTGACAGTTATGGCCTAATTTAAAAAGTATATTTGATATGTACTTTCACATATTAGCAAATATATATCTTTTTCACTTGTGGAATTCTTCTGTTGAATTGCCCAGTTGATAACTCCTTCACCTTCATCAAAATACCCATTTTCTGGGAAGCTTGCCACTGTCATCTGTTGATTTCACATTTATAGGGTCTGCATATCAAGGTCCTTGTTACTACAAAACATACATATTAAGCATAATCATAGTCTTTCCAATCTATGTCTCTGTCTCCATCACAAGTATAGCTAGAAAGGAGTAGGTACCACCTTCTTGTTATTCATGGAGTGCTTTGACACTAAGAAGAAAAGTGAGTTTGTGCTTCATCCTCATTCTTTAATGAGGTAGTGAGTTCCCAGTCTGCATTTCCAATCCCTGTGGACTTCATCACTGGGGATCTGAGTAAAAAAGATTAATGAAAGTCTGTAAAATTTTCTCAATAGTAGAAATGAACTGAGTAGCAATTAAAAACAAAGTAAGCTCCTTGAGTCAGTTAAGGTTCTGCAAGTAAATGCCACCTTTTTCCTGTATTTGGGAGTAGTGCCAATGAAAAAAAAAATTGTAAACAGTATGAAACCAAATACTCTCAGAAGAACAAAGGTTAGATGAAGCTGAACCTGTAGGGATAGAACAAGCTATATTTCAACCATTTTGCAAATCCTAATACAAAATTATCAGATGTTCAAGAAAATTTACTTGTAGTTTACTTTTTAACTGTAAAATACACTGTCTGAAGGGTTAAGTAGTTCGAAGCACTCATTGTAGAAAGACAGCTGACAATGAAAACTTATGTCTAAGACTTAATAGAAGTGAACGATACTGGAGTCTTTATATGTTTCATATTGACATTTCCATAGTCTGATAGTCTTGTTTTCGTGTGCTAAACTTCTAAAGAAGTTCAAAACACAGCTGAAGACATGTTGCTTAAGACTTTTGCTATTTGCTTAAGAAGATAGAAGTTGCACCAAAACCATTTCAGAACTACTTTTTCTTTACTACATTTTCACACACTGACATCAATAAGGAGACGCTTTAGACAGGGACTTTCTTGGAATTTGAGGCTTGAAGAATATGAGAGTGTGTCAAACCTCACAAGCGTACATAATCAGCAGCTGTTGTCATGTTTATCATGACAACAAATACTAATTTGTTAATAACAAAGTTGACTTTCTTTATACATACCATTTTTACTATTACGAGTTCTGTCTCTCTATTCAGACTTCCTTATCTTTCATACCAGCCCCTCTCTTCCCCATCATTCAGTAATTCTTTTTGGAGGGTTAAATTTAATTAGATTAAGTTGCCCAGAATTTTGAAGAGGTTAGGAATAATGCTTCATGTCATATACAGCAAATGGAGATTTATGCCTGTGAACAATTGCAAATCAAAAACAAAGCAGGACCAGCAGTAGCTGATAGAGGAGGAAGAAACAGCTAAAGAAATTCCCTCTATTGAATAAGTAGATAAAGTATAGCATTGATATGAGCATTCTCTAGGGTTCAGGAATTGTTGCTGCTTCCTTATCTCTCAAAGAAACCAACCACTTAAATGATTTACTCCAGAAGTTACACTTGTTAAATGATTGGAAAAATTATTTTTGTCACTTCGTAAGGTCCTTTTAGTACCTGTGGAGGATAAGGTAACTCATAAATACATGCCATTTTGTCCACTTGTGAATTAAAGCTGAATACCTAATTTAAGAAGACAGCATTGAAAGTGTCTTTCCTGGTTTCTGTCCTCTGTTGGAAAGAGGCTAGAGGTGGATCTCTGCCCCTCTGAAATGTGTGTTTCTATTTGGCAAGCTATTTGGGTCACAGAAAATACCTAAGAATTCACACTGTCAGTCAAATACACTTCTTTTGGTTTGTATTCATACAGCGTAGAAAAGTAAGTACATGGAGATGCTGGCTGTGCTTTGCCATTGCTCAGTATTTCAGTTTTACTTGCATCCATGTCAGATAATGGAATAAGTGATTTGGCCAGTAAACTCCTATTTGCATGTACATTTTGGCTGAGCTGAACAAGTACGCAGATCCTGGTACAAAAATTCAGGACACAGTTATTACTGATTTTGTAATTAGAATGCAAGTTTATTGTCACATTATCAGAAGTGTTATGCACTTGCGATTCTGCATATCAGTTTTCACCTATAAGCTCTCAATTAAGCTCTGTAGCAACCTCTCAAGCATCCAACAGACTTACTTTTTTTTTCCTGCCCTCTTAGGTTGGATGATTTTTCACAGCCAGAGTTAGGTTTCTTTCCCCCTTGCACTGTACCTATAATACTGGTTACAGAGATTTCAGCTGAAGCCTGTGGTGGACAGCCAAGAAGCTACAGTCAGAGGCTAATTTGTTCAAGTAATGAATGTTGTTGTGTATAAAGCCTATAGATGTTATTAAAGCATTCAGAACATCCTGTGAGAGTTGAACATCACAGATACTAACCAGTAACTTGACTGATATGCTTTATTTAGGTAATCATTGCTGAACAGAACAAAGATTTGCTAGCAAATGACGTGGTATAAAGAGACAGTTATTCTAAGAATTTTTTGTGTATGGTCATATTGCATTAAAGCTTTTCTTCTGTGGGGAGAAGAAACACATTTAACATTTTTAGAAGTGCTTTTTCCCTCCTCCAAAGATGGTCAGTGAGAAAAGAAATATCATCACCCATTACTGCAGCAGAGGAACACTAACAAAATGTTTTACCTTGGATCTGGACCAAGGGTCCAAGTTGCCATTTTGTAACAATGTTGGGGATTTTTTTGCCAGCAGGTTATGACTTCACTTGCTGTTGGGACTGAGTGAGCTTTTTCTTTGTTCCTGGAAAGCAGCTTTTTTTTTTTTTTTTTTTTTTTTTTTTTGGTAGCAGTATTGACCAGGAGAACTTTTGAGCGTGTTTCAGAGTGAAAAATTGTCTTCAGGAGTTAAGAATTTTCTAAGGAAAATGGAGTGGTGGGAAGGGATTGGTTGGTTTTATTTCCAGTTATCTCACTTTCCTTCCCCAACTGTATAAGATAACCAAGATGAAAACCCATCATCGTGAAGTTGTTCATGGAGCCCACCACTCAATGTTGACAGCAGGAAGCACTTTGGTGCTTTTCCTTGGTGCTTTCTTCTCTCGGAGAGATGGAAGAGTCAAAGTTTCTGTTCAGTGGTAGTACAGTTGGATAACACCGGAAGTACTAACTTGCTTGGCTTACAAGGTTCCATTCATTCAACCAGAAGAGTCTCTGCTTCAGTAGTCTGTCTTTCTATGCTTCCCTCTTAGGAACAGTTGTTTTGATATTATTTGTAATGAAACAAATATATGCACAATTGCTTTGAAGAAAATCTCCGTAGTTAGTTGTTCCTTGAGACACATGCAAATAAGCTTTCTGCATGCACCTTTTGCTCACATATCTTAAAAAATTTTGGCTCTGTGAAAGTACTGAAAGGAAAGGGGATGACCCAGTTTATTTCCAGCCTTATCTCTAAGTGTAAGAGTTTGTAGAACTTAGTTCTCCTGGCCAGTGCTGCTAGAAAAATATAATATGCCTTGGCCATGTAATGGAGTATACAGATAAACAGCATAGCCCAAAAGTATGCTTTAGAGGTAAGTAGTGATATTCTATTTAGTTTTGTATATTTTAGTCAAAAGACTTTTTTTTTTTTACCTAAACAAGACTAGCTAAATCTTACTTTTTTTAGTTACAAGGGTTTTGTACTTACTGCAAACTTACCAAGTTCTGAAGATTCAGCCGATTGAAAACTCATGAGACCGTTACTAACCACACAAAGAAGGCTGAGAGGAGTTTCATTTTCAGTTTGCAAATTCCACACTTAAGCAAAGATATGTATGGAAGCCAGTGCATTCTTAAAGACTTCGAGAAGTTAGCTTCGGAATTTGAAAATGCCAACCCTAGAAAACTTTTTCCTTTAAAAGAAATTTATTTTTCAAATAATGAATTGCAAAATTTGTTTCATGTGAATGTACTTGTCTGTACATCTACCATAATAGTATTTAGTGTTTCCTTAAGGGTAATACAGTGTTATGCTTTCATTTGCAACTTGAAAAAAATGAGAATATATCTAGAATTATCTTTTATTTAAAGGCAGTACATATTTATCATTTGATTAAACAACAATCCTCAACTATTTTTAAGTAATTTTTGAAGCACTTAAGACCAGTGTGTTTTTCTTATGATGAGGCAGGAAATGCACATGTACCTCACGTGTTCAGGTGTTTGCAGATCCCTTGATATGCCACAGTTACGTGACCAGAATACAACTCCTGCTAAATTTTGTTAATATGACTATGCGTAGGTGACATAGTTGCTGTGTGTCTAGTTCATTTCATTGTAGGAAGTGCATACAGCCATGACACATACTGGGCATGTGCGTTCCTGGCAGTCCCAGAGGTGGGACTCTTTAGCCTGGAGAAGAGAAGGCTGAGGGGAGACGTTATTCTTGCTTCTAAGTATCTAGAGGGTGGGTTGAAGGAGGATGGAGGCAGATTCTTTTCAGTGGTTCCCAGTGACAGGATGGGGGGCAACGGGCACAAGCTGGAACATAGGAAGTTCCATTCAAACCTAAGAAAAAACTTCTTTACGGTTCGAGTGACAGAGCACTGGGACAGGCTGCCCAGGGAGGTTGTGGAGTCCCCTTTTCTGGAGATTATCAGGATCCGCCTGGATGCAGTCCTGGGTAATGTGCTCTAGGCATTCCTGCGTCAGCAGGGGAGTTGGACTAGGTGATCTCTGGAGGTCCCTTCCAGCTCTGAAAATTCCATGATTCTGTGACTGTTCCAAGTGCCGTTGCACAGTGGGAGAGCTTACATTTTTCATTATAGTCATCAATGATTGAGGGAGGAGGGGAGACAGGGGCCACATGTAGACTTCCAGAACAATTAGCTTGTTTTGCTCCTGTCCAAAAACCTTGTGTGAGAGAGGGAAGCAGTAAGCAGGCTGCTTGCTGAATAAATAATACTGGTGGCAATATTAGCCCTTAGAAGCATCTCTTGATTACTTTGACATGTAGAGTTTAATGCAAAAGTAGGCATAAAAAGTTCAAACGTAGTGTATTTGTGAAATAGCCAAATTGTTAACTAAAATACTAGAAGCATGTTAAGGCAGAATTACATGAGTAGGAAGAAGAAAAAAATCTCTATTTTCACATTTTTTTGTTGTTAAATAGTGGTTCTGTCTCTTTGTATTTGCTTTTGTTGTTGATATGAAAAAAGCTGCAGACAGATCTTCAGAAACGTTTCTTCTAATGTGCATGCAGTCTGGCAGTACACAACTGATGCTGTTAGAAAAACCTCAAAAATCCCATGGCAATTCTCGGAGCCAGACAATTCCTTTATCATGTCTCTGTTTCACCCATATCCAACATGTGGTGCAAGTGTAATTTGTTGAGGAAGGGCACCCACACTTTCAAAGGGGTTCTTTTACCTTAGGTATTAAACTTAGTTCTTCAAAAACATTACTTAATACCTATATGCACTGTTCCTTTACAGATGTAAACTACACGGAGATTCATGTAATTTCAGTACTCAGTCATGACTAGAAAAGAGCTTTATTTCCAAAACAGTAAGATTTTAAAACTAGTTTTTAATATAAGTGCTGAAATGACTTTACTGTATCAGCAGTTTCCATGCAATAAAAAGGAAAGAAAGTTTGAGCAATATGTATGAAAACAGAATTATATTTTAAGTCTAAAAGATTTGTAAGTCTGCCAGTGCTATGCTGCGCACAGTGAATAATGAAGTCTCAGAGTTCGGACTTCCACTAATGATTGTTCAGGAAAACATGTGGAAATTATAAATATAAATTCAAATTAACAACACCTTGCATACTTTGAGCAGCAATTATTTCCCTGTATCAATTTTGTTAATAAAGAAAGTATCACAGAAGAAGTTATCACAGAAAGAACATGGAATCTCCTTTGTGCAGTTATTTTTCACTTCATATATTTTCTCTCATTTCTCTATGCTAGAGACAGTGTGACTGAAGTCATATATGAAATCTTTCATTGTGAAAATCCACTTCCTTTAGAGCTTTCATTGCCCACTTTCTGCACAGGTATAGGTGTTTCAATAGTGATGAGCATGTTGTCTGTTTCTCTGTCACGTTGGTTTCCTGCTAGTATTATGAAACCACCTTCCATTGTGACACTGTGACCATATAGTTTAGTTATAGTATAATTGTTAGATGCCATAAACATTCTGATTTCTGGAGAAGTTAGTGGCTTTCAAGAAGTTTATAAATAATACACTTATTTGTCACTCCAGTGCTTTTTTCTGATGCAACAGCAGTTTGACTTTAGGAACCAATAATACCCTTCATACTTACTAAAAGAAATCACAGAAACAATGTCTAAAAATGCGTCTTAGACAGGAAACAGATGTGCTAGTAGTGAGTACGTCAGCATTGTTAGAAATAAGATGCATAAGTAATCGTTAGTTATGTAAAACAAGGGCTATATGGCCAAGTTGGAGTCAAGTAAAATCTTTAACAAGTAGTAATTGTTAACAAATAAAGCATGCTATACCTGTTGAGTTTAATTACAGTGCTTTCTCTCTACTTCATAGTGCTATTTTATTGAAGAATGAAAGTGGTGGTTATTAAGCAAAACTTCTGAAGTTGTTTGAATTTTCTGTTTTGCTAGTCATTTTTGTCTGCTCTTTGGAAGCTTCTGCTTTAGAGGATGTGATATTTTCCAGTGTGTAACTTTGTAGTTGTTTGGAAGTAGTTTCTGTCATCTTTCACATCTACTTTGATGCCCCATTTTGAGCTGTCTTTCTTACTATGCTTTGAGTTCTTTCCCCTACCTTACAAACAGCGGGGTGGGGAGTTATTTACTATCCTTGTTCTATTCAATCATCTAATATAAGTCTTTTAGAAGACATGGGGTATAATTATAAGTTTTGTTTATAGACGGAAGTGGAGAAAGAGGTGAGAAGGATGCCAGCAAAATCACAACCTATCCACCAGGGGCTGTCCGCTTCGACTGTGAACTCCGAGCCGTACAAGTCAGTTGTGGATTTCACCATTCAGGTAAAATAAATAAATAAATTTAAAAAAATCAATGTTAATTATAGCAAAGAATTTTTCTTGGGTTTTTTTAATGTCATATGTGTTTTCACTGCTTTATGTTTAATTTTTCATAAGGATGTACATGGGAGTGTTAAAGATAGAAAAGGTTGCAGTATCATTTTGTAGCCTACTACACTGTCCTTCAACAGTGGAAAGGACAATAAGTATCATGTATTGAGTTACATCAGAGCTTTTAAGCAATTTTTGAGTAATTTGAAAACATCTGCATGGCACAGCTCTAGCCCTGCATAGAGGTGCTAGCTGTAATGAGTGGCGGAATCTGGTATAGGTCTCTTGGTGTTTCAGTAGGGATCGTTAACTGTGCTGCTCAGAAAGGCTAAACAGCACTTGGTGCAATACCATGTTAACGTGTGCATATGTCAGAAAAATATTCTTCTATTTTGTTTGGTTTTCAGTGGTTTTGATGGAGAGTGGTGATGTTTACACATTTGGATATGGGCAGCATGGGCAACTTGGACATGGTGATGTTAATTCCAGGTGAGCTGGTAATCAAGGGACGTGGTTTTGTATTGCTGCATAAAAAGTGGCTAAACTTCTGTTTCTCTGTAACTAGCAAGTGTGAAAACTCAAATATTGTCCAGATAAAGTTCATAAGCTCTTGTTCTGCTCTTATTCCCCATAACCCTTGGATATAGTACTGCTGTACTGTATAATTTGTTTAATACATGAAGGCTTCTGTGCATGGTTATTAACATAGCTTTGATAAATGAGTTTGAAATGCTTCTGTCTCTTCAATTCTCCCTACATATATGAGAGAATGACATTGGAATCTCCTTAAGAGATCATTATTTCTGTAAAATACTACATAAACAATAATTCAAGTAGTATTATGTTGTAAACCTAGATTGCCCTGTTTCTGTAACACCATTGACAGTAGTTCAGTTGTGATAAAAATCTCATTTTTTAAATTTTATTATTAATCTCCAAAATTAAATCACTAAGCTTGGGTCTCAGCTGCATTTTGTAGATGCTTATTTTGGATGTCAGCATGAGAGCACTTTCTTTGTGGTCAATGGAAATAGAGAAGTCAACAGAGCATGGAGAGCTATGTGACTAACCGACCACTACTTACCTGCTGTAGGTATGCTCAGTAGCCCTGTAAGCTTTATGGGCTTGATCTTCATTGACTACAGTGAGAGTGTAGGTAATTAAATATAGGTGTCTTTATTGTGAAGCTCTGTCTTGCTCTTAGTATCTCATCCATAGTATCTTACTTACTCACTAAAGTAAAAAAATCAGTGTCCTGCCATAAAAAGAAATGTAATAATGTTCTTTGGGCATGTACTTATACTATATAACACATAAGACAGACAATTTTAAATAGTAGGAATCATTGAGGCTTTGTGTATGTCCAGTAATGCCCAGTATCCTTATATAAAAGGCATACAGAGTGGAGCATCCGTGACCTGTCTTCAGTTCTGTCATTTCTCTTGTAGCAGTGAGATGAAAATTTCTGAACATCTGTCCTCCTAATCTCTTTGGAGACTTCCAAATCATTTCTTTTGTCAAGTTTCTGAAGAAATCTTCATCTTAAAACTTTCATTGGATTCACTAAACAGGAGGGGGAGAGGGAAGGAAGAAAGAAACTTCACTGGAAGTGTTAACTTTGTATTGACTGCTGTGCCTAAGGGTAGTCTCTAAACTGTTACCCCTGCTCAATTTGCATTAGACTGGTGAATGCAGTCTGTGTTTCTGCCTATGCTAGAGCCATACCACAGATAAGTACTCTGGTTTTCGTTCCTGGAAGTTCTTGGATACTTGTTCCAAGCTACAACTGCTTTAGCTGGCAATTCAAGTCACTACTAGAATAAGGCCAGTTTCTGTCTTAAAGACTGAAGAGGTAGGAATAGCAGTGGCGTGTGTACTGGTAACGTACTGTCTCCTGTTTCCAACTTCGATGAAATCACTTGGCTTTTCTGAAGGCATCGGAGCTATCTGCTGTATCTGTCAGAATTTCAGGCAATAAACCCCACATCTGTTACTTACTTAGACAGAAACTGGATGGAGACCAAATGTAGTTCCACGTGAGATCTTAGAAAAGGACATAAAACATCCTGTGCCAAAGGATAGTGCTTGACCAGGCCTAGAAGCTGAGGAGGTACAAGCGACTTGGCACTGACCTTTGTATCATTCTACAACAGACTCTAGAGAGTGTCTAAAAAAAGCCTTGAAGAAATTTGGAGTGTGTCCTGTGCATGAGAACGGGCTGTAGTACTATATTGCTGTTTAGCACCATCATTCAAATGATAATTTCCTCATTGATGTACTTCTTTTTCCAGCTTTAAGTAGAGATCTCTCCTCTGTCCTCACAGTAAGGGATTCAGAGAAGGAAACAGGGAATCCTTATGCAGAGTTCCACCTCAGTTGGGACGCAGTGGTGCTCAGATGGCCAGCTCCAGCCAGGTCAGTGGTATGTCAGTCATGCAGTGTGTCACATTGCCTGTATTGACCTCAGGAAGACCATCATCTTCTGAGTCTAGGAACTGATACTCAACTGTGTTTCTGGGAGAGAGAGAGGGGGGGGGAAAAAGAAGGAAGTAATACTTAGGCAGCCTAGCTAGTGTATCTAAATATGGGGGCCCGTGAAAACAAGAACTGTCAGGGAAAGTGCAGGAACTCTAATTTTCATCTGAGGGAGCCATCTTCATTGCCAGATGAAGCAGTGATGGAAGTTCCTGGGCAGCAATTGATGACTTATGTTTTCAGAGACTTCTGTCTTGCAGTATGAAGATTTAGCAGTGAGACTATATTTTTAAAAGTCTTGAAAATGCTTAACTATTTTGAATTCTGGGCACCTGTCCAGACACATCTTTCTCCTTTATTAAGGGGATTCTGGAATCCCCTATTACAGTATGGTGAACAGCACAAATTCTTCCTGCTACTTCAGTAGGAATGAGGCATATTACATGCCCTAGAAGGACTTCAGACTATTTTTTTAATGTACACAAACAAAACAGCAGGTGAACAGGATGATGTGATTCTCAATAAACCATTAATAGAACTGCAGTGGTGTGGAGAAACAAGCAATATGCACAAGGTGATGCTATTTTTTTTTCTCCAGCAAAGACTTCAGCCATTCACAGATGGACCACTTACAAATGCAAGTGATCTGGTTCCTGGGAGGCCCTTTTTTCCATATCAGTATGCTGGAGCCATTAAACTAGTCTGCATAGGCTTTTTGTTGTAAAATCCACAGTGGCAGATGTTGATGAGCTATCTACTGAATGAAGGCTTTGTCAGTCTCTGCTTATATTCTCCTCGAATTAGATGCTGGTGGATAGAAACTCAGTGGAATCCAGAAATACTTTGCTGTATCTAGTCTCAGTGAAAGATAGTGTGTCTTGTATTCAGGTAAGCAAAGGCCAGTTTGTTGCTGATGCTTCTCTCAAGAAGCTGGGACTTAAAACTCCAGGATCTTTCTGTTATTGTTAAAAATTTGCCTGCATTTCTCATACAAATTGTTGACTTCAGCACTGTGTTGGCAAGCACATGATCTGGTAGTCAAGCTCCAGAAGTGGAACAGCTGAAGTAAGACAATCCTGATGTGATTCTTGCTTCCGCAGGTTCAACAATAACATGGAAGAAAACTGAGCAGATATTCTGTGGACTGTCAGCTATGTTCTATTTGAAGACAAAATGTAGAGACTATATCCTATAAACATCTCTAAAAAGAAAAAATGTTCCATCATCTCTGTTTGCTAGGACCGTGTTTCTAGGTGCAGTGTCTGATTATTTTACTTCAGTGGTGGAGTGCAGGTCTTATTTACATCTTTTCACCAAACTTCCAGTTACCTCTGAAATCTAAAAATCTCCATTTTCTTTTTAACTCCGTACTGTCCAACTCTACCTGCCATTGACGGAAGTTACTAGTGGTTTTCTTTTACCCACTACCCATGGTGAACCTGAATATACAGCACCGCAGTCAGCTGCCCCAAGTGACATCTTACTGGACCTGGCAGCCAGCTGGTGGCTGAATAAGTACCATGGACAGCGATTGTTCCAACAGTCGATGTGGGATGAGTTTTCAAAGAGCACATCTGCTTCCAGAAATCCTTACCCTTCAGGATGGAAGAGGGTTTCGATGTGAGCAGCCAAGATGCATTTGGACCTTCTGCAGGATCCTGAGTTAGCTAATGCGTGTATACCTGCTGCTTTTCATTCAGTAATCTTATGTTTTCCGAAGGGATCTCGGGTTACTTTCCGTATGGTTGAGGTTGATCTTTTGTGACTGACCTGTGTCAAGTACCTGTGTCATATCCAGAAGCCAAAGACTCTTTGAGTTTGACACCAGTGTGTCCTTCAACTCCATCCCAGAAGAATACTTCTTGCTTTCTCCCATTCAAGTGGATAAACGCTAGTTATCAAAACCATGTCCGAAGAGTCTCTCGGTCTCTTAAGTGTCTATGCTGAACTTTTCTGTGTTGGGTTTCAGAGTGATTGGGAAATACTCAATAGTATCACAGGTTTTAAATTCTATATACATCAGTCAAACTGGCTTATTGTATTTTTCCAAATACCTCCTCCTTTTATGAAGTGAAAACTATTTTTCTGTAATTTTATTTTATTGACATAGTTAAGTGTCTTAAGGTTTTTCCTGTTCAGTTCTTTAGTTGATACATTGTAGTTGGCCATTCCAAAAGCTGGGTGATCTTAATAAAAGAGCTATTTAAGAGGATAACATATTACATATCTCTGCGTTAGTTGCTTGTCTGGTTTTGCTCTGCTGCTGCCAAGGGAATATCATACACAGCATTCAGATAACATTGCTGATAGCTTCAAATGGCAGAACAGAAAGGTAAATAGTTTTGGTGATAATATCCTAGCTTTTATGCATCAAAGAGGTGAAACGTTCACTTTTTTTTTACAAGCATAGGATTGATAATTCTGTGTCTGCAGCTATCATTTTGAGGGAGTGAAAAAATACTTAAGTAAAAGTATTTCCCTTTAACAGCAATGCTTTTGGTTTAGTTCTTAACTATGTTTTTGTTTCTGCTTCAGTGCCTTTTTGATCTTCTTTAAAGTTAATGTGCGGCAACTAATGTTTCTTCTGTTTTTAAAATGTTCCATCGTTGCTGCTGCTCAACTTTGTGTGTCTGTGTATAGTCTTACTCATGTCCAAACCCATATGCCTATAGATCAACAAAGGCTGCTAAATTTATGACTGTCACATTGTGCATTCTCTACCAAATTTTATGCTGCCCTTCAGTCTCTCCATCTCCACTAGAATCACCCACTGGAAGCTACATTCACCACAAAGGAATGATTTCTTTCTGTATACCTGTGTTTCCCCTCCTTCAGGTCATCAACCTGTCTTCATGCTGCATTCCTCTCTGCCACATTTCCATATGTTCACGTGTTCCCATGTACCCTTTCCCTACTGAACACGCGATGCCTCTCCTTCCTCCTACTTCCTTGACTTCTGTTTTACCTGCAATTCAGACAAAATCAGAACATGCAAATAACCCATCTTTTTGCACATCAGCTGTAAACCATCACTAGGAAACTGCGGGCTGACAATTTTTTTTGTATTCCAGCATAAGACAACCTGCTCTTATTTTAGACTAACCTACTTTTGAAAGTGCATGTTTAAATGTAAGTTTAAATAGTGCTGCTGTTCTCTGGGGTCAGAGTTCCCCAACATATTGTTATTTGGGAATATCTTATTCTTTAAATTCACAGTCTTTCTAAGTTCACAATGAATTTTAAGTCTAGGTTGACATTCATTATGAGATTCAAAGTCTGGTACAGTTCATGTAGGCTCCTGTTCACTTTGTTGGGATTGAGATAAAAATTCTAGTTTTAGTATCTCATACTTCTTTCTTTTTATCTTTTCTCCTATTTCTATTCTAAGTCATCACTTCCAGTTTTCTTTCTTTGCTTCTTGATCATCCTGTTAGGTTTTTTTCCCTTCATTTTTACTGGAATGGGAAATTTCTTTTCTTATACCCGTCCATATTTGGGAGGCATATGGATTAGACTTTTTCAGGTCTTTCTGCAAAACAGTTTAGAGAGATTTGTTCTTTCCTGAGTCTATGAGTTTGATGGAGAACAATTTTTTAATGCCTTATTCTCCATTAGAAAGCTGATGGAGGTGGGTAGACCTTCCCTTTTTTTTATAATTCCATAGACGGTGATCTCAGGAGGGCCGTTTCAATATTGCTTCTGGTAATTGTACTAGGGTACCAACCACATAAGGCTTTGATTGCTTCATAATGCAAACAGTTTTAAGTGCTTAACCAGTGTCCTCGTAACAGAATTTTTTTACTGCTACAGTTCATTGCAATGAATTTTATATATGTAGATATATATACATGCACATATTTATTAGTGTAACTACAGTAACATTAATGTAATCTTACAATTACATATTAAATTAACCATTCTTATTCTATGCTAATTGCTGAGTTTAACTGAAGAGAGGGTACTCAGTCTGGTTCCCTGTAACAAGAGGGCATAAACTTAAATATCTGGTACTGTCTTTCAAACCTCTGTTCATTTAATATGTAAGTTGTTGCTTGGCTATGATTCTGTATAGTATGTGAACATAGCAAATACATTTCACAGTGATTGAAATCCTTATAATACTACTGTATGTGTTAAATGTTGCATAAGCATAACTTGATAAAAAATTAATTTATTTTGATATAGGGGATGTCCCACTTTGGTGCAAGCGTTACCAGGTCCTAGTACACAAGTTACTGCTGGGAGCAACCATACAGCTATTCTCTTAATGGATGGCCAGGTTTTCACATTTGGAAGTTTCTCAGTAAGGAAATAATAATATTTACTTACATGAGTAAGCTAGTAATTAATGTATTGTTCAAATACCTTTCAAAACTGCTTATACTTGCTCTTATGGAGCTCCTTGTGACTTCTGCATGTCTTTTGTGACTGTTATGTTTTAAAATGTGGCCTTTAATATTGTTGTGGTTAGAAAAGCATGATGCCGGAAATACTTGGTGGTTTTTATATTTCAGTGAAGATGGTGATTTAAAACTGGATTATTTTATAAGGTGCACCATTTTTTTCAAACTCTTCTTGTTGCAAATAAGTATCTATTGCATATTCTATTATCTGTCCGCATTTGTTAAAAAAAAAAAAAAAAAGTGTCTGGTTTTCTTTCATTGAAACGACAATGAGTTGCAGAAGTTATGCTTACATTTGAGGGGAGATTATTGCTCAGTATAACACAGCTTAACTCTGGTACTCTTCTTTCATATCCGCATGGTGTATATTCTCCTATGTCCATGTGGAATCCATTCTTACATTCACTGAATAAGCACCTCAGCATCCTTTAGTTCCCCTTCATCCTGACTTTAGGCCTTTGTGCCTCCTTGTGCCCCCTCTCACTTGAATCTCTCCAGAGTCATCTGCTGCTTGTGTTTTCCCACTAATGTTCTTTTGGCAAAAGCTAGAGTATAGGTACTGAGCTATTTTTATATGCTTTAAAAACTACGTACTGCCAAACACAAAAGAAGAGAAATTGCACCTTTTGAAATTTGTCTTTTTACAAAAAATTAAAAAAAGTGAAGACTGAAATTTTAGAAGTGGAAAATCATGTCTTGAATTGTGTGCCACAGGATGGCTCTCTGCTTAGGTAATATTTTGTTGGTTTTCAGGCTTTAAGAGCTTTGGTGTCCCATGTTTTTGTCAAAAGTCACTTGGACACATTAAAGTTTAAGCTTTGTTGACTTGTAGTATAATTTAGCCCCTGAAAAAACAAATTCACTCTCAGAAATAGGATTTAAAAGCCTGTCTGTTGACTGAATTTATTTTTTCTTTTAGAAAAAGAAAAAACCTTAGACCACATTTAGACCACCTGTTTTGTGCATCTGATTTTAATATTGTTGTACTTGAAAGTTTGTTGAAAGGTTCGCAGAGTCAAGACAAGGTCAAAAGCAAGCAAGTTTCTTGAAAATGTCTTTGCTAAGTTTACTTACAGTGTTATGTAGAAAGAGAGATGAGTAACTTGCTTGGCAGAGGGTATTTGCTGTGTACGCGTGTTTCTTCTCCCGTACCATTTTAAATAGAAAGTTACCTTGACTTCATTAGCCTGCAATGAATTTTCTTTGCCTGAGATAGATGGATTCTGAACAGGTTTATTGGAGCAGTTCTTACTACATACTTAGGTACAGTATAAGAACTGTTGGTCCATCTCTCAGTAACTAGTTATACATAGGAGATAAGGCCCTAGATCTCCAGGTCAGCATGTTAATGAGCATATGCAGAGGTGCTTGCTTAGGCACTTTATACTCTTTTTAGCTTGAGTTTGATGTGCTAATCGATTTTTAGGTACTTTTAAGAGGTATTTGGTGTGTAAGACTTACAGTCCGTGTAATTTCAGTGGAATTTAGACTGTCTGAATCTGAGTGTACTTTTTTTCCCTATTAATTCATTCCTTGTTTAGCACTGAAGTTATTCAGATATTGAGTATTGAAGGAGAATAAAGCTTTTATATTTGATTCTGAAGATAGGAAGGAGGGTTATCCATCATGAAGAGTTTGAGTTGCATTAAAAAAAATAGGTTCCCTCAAAAACCTAACTGAATAGAGAGGAGAGTATCTGTCAGTAACTTGTTCCTTGTATTTAAATGTGTAACGCTTCACTTAGAGCAGCCGTTCCTTTTTGAAGGTAATTCTGTGGCAAGCTATCTCTTCTAGATTACTAATTTTTTATGCCGAAGCTATTGAAGTAACTCGTTCATCTTTGAGACTCATTGTTACTGTTACTAATTGTTGCATTCTCTCTATAGAAAGGTCAGCTTGGTAGACCAATTCTGGATATGCCCTACTGGAATGCAAAACCAGCACCTATGCCTAATATAGGCTCTAAATATGGACGCAAAGCAACATGGATTGGAGCAAGCGGAGACCAGACTTTTCTCCGGATTGATGAAGCTCTTATTAATTCTCATGTGCTTGCTACATCAGAGATATTTGCAAGCAGGCATATAATAGGCAAGAACTCTTCTATAATATTTTAAATGCTTGTAGAAGTATCGGAGAAAAAATAGCTTCAGTCATGTGAACAATAGAGGAGCAAAAAGTCAAAAATGTGAATAGAGGGAATTAAAATATTTTTACTTTCTAGTTATACTACACATGGTGATCCTAGCTCCTTTAGAAATTAATTTTATTAAAAATAAGAATGTAAAAGTCTGAACTTCTCTTGCACTGAAATCTTACTATGTTTTATTTTTTGCTGTAGCAGTATATCTGTTCTTCCCTACTACATTAATGCTTCATGCATAGAAAATGCCATGTAATGAGTGGAATCTTCATGTTTTCTGCTCTTTTTGCTCCCTGATCTAGGTTTGGTACCAGCTTCAATGTCAGAACCTCCTCCTTTTAAATGTCTTCTGATAAACAAAGTAGATGGCAGTTGCAAAACATTCAATGATTCTGAGCAGGAAGACCTTCAAGGTTCTGGTGTGTGTCTGGATCCTGTCTATGATGTTATTTGGAGGCAAGTGTGGATTATAGCTATTAAGGTCATAGTATAGAAATCCTTCTTAAAATATTTTGGAAGGCTAGAGATTTGATTATGCTCATTTCTGTAGTTAATGAAAAATAATTTTTAGTCTTGCATGTATCTCTCTCTCACATTTTTTTTGAATGATTTGTTCAAGTAAGCCCAAAACATACATTCTCTTGCATGAATTTTTTTGATTTCTTTTCGTTTTTGCATCATTCTCATTCTGGTTTCATGATGTTTGGGGGACTCTAATCTGTTCCACTTACTTACTCTTTTTATTCTTCCCTTGCTTTCCTCTATCTACTTAACATTTCACTGAATAATTTTCTTGCCGTACTCAGCTTCCACAAGCTTGTGTCTTAAATATTCATCCTTCTCTCAGGCATTAGTGGTTAAGACTTAAACAGGAGAAGGGGTGGAGTATTCTTTTCAGTTCTGACATTTTGGGAGGTCAAAATAAAGATACTTATTTAGACAGCACGGACGTTCAAATTATGGTTGTATTTGTTTCACAGTCTTTGAGTTGGTTGCTTTCAGTGGAGTCTTTGAGCAGGCATAGGTCATAAGCCCTTGTTCCAAACAGAATCATAACATCCAATTCTTCTATAATGATTTAAAAGCTATGTTAGCCAGAATTTGGGAGAAAAATTTGAACTGTCATCTGAGTGCAAGTGATGGATGATGTTTAAACTGTTGGAAGACTTAGGCAAAACAAGAATAATCACTTACAGTTAGAATAACACAGGGAACCAGCTAGTCTGCATTCATCTGGAAAAGACAGAATCATGTAGGATCATATCTTTAAAAGATCATTGCATCCATAGGCTACTTGCATCCTACTTTGGATGTTTTCATCCAAAATTGAGATTCAAGAACTTAATAGCCACTTTAACATTGAAGCATGCATGTTTGCTGGGCACGTTCCTTTATGATGTCTGAAGTTCCTTGGATGGCTGTAGTTCTGCATTATGCACATCCCAGGATTGTTTGAATCTCATTAGCTAGGCACCAGTTTTTACTTAAATTATGCTGAGATTTGAAATAAGGAAGAGTAGCACCCACATCCCATAAAGCTCTCAGTCATGATGATATAAGCATGATTAAACACACTAAAAGACTTAATTTATGAAAAATACAGTTATCAATGGCCATGGGAAAGCAGCAAGTTTCAGGGGAGAAAAGATGATGACGCTCAACTTGATGTAGCACACTAAAATGGTTATTCAGCTTGAGGAAGTTCAAAGTCACATGTTCCACATAATATGGATGAACATGGGTTGAGGTGTTTTATTGTCTTGCAACATTTTGGGGACTGTAGAACTAAATCTAGAGCTTAAATACTTAACTGAAAAATGGATTCTTAGAGTCTGTGCAGATTTATTTCTGTGTTATATCCCATTCTTGTTTAATGGAAAGTATTAAAACAGTTTAAAGCAGAAACATGTTAATGATTGTGCCTATTAGTAGTGAAATATTTGGTATATTAATTACTATTCCTGGGCATTTTTATCCATGCCTACTTAAATGAGGGGGTAGTTTATCTGTACAGAGAGACGACATTCTTGATTACATAGATTCTAAAGATTTTCTTCAAAGCTTTATGACTTACTTTTTCAGTTAGTAGTGAAATTCAAGCAGTTAAATTAATTTCCTGTGTGTGTATAAACTTGCACGTTGCTAACTCATTGAAATCCTGAGTACGTACGGTGTCCTAGAATATTTTTCGTTAAAACTATTTCTTTCTCCCTTAGTTAGACCATCTTAGCCCCATTTGGATTTTTAGAACAGCGTACCAAGTGAAAGTTCCTTCTGTGCTGATTCAGAACACTTCCATAGGGCTGTGTCTTCGAACTGTTTCTTCATTTTACATAGTGATAGCAAAGACTTAATTTTTTTCATTTTCTTTTTCGCCATGTTAATCTGTAGTATAGAAAGTCTTTGTACTCCCTTGTTTATGCTACCTTTTTCTATAATCCCTTAAAAACTCATAAGGTGATGTTATCCATTTAAAAAAGCCCAAACAAAATATGTTGGATTTCTCAAGATCATTTTACTCTTATTTGAAGGTGAGTAACCTTTTTACTTTCACTTGGCATCTTCATCATTTTTGAGCACATCTGTCACTGTATCTAGTACTTTGCTAGTTACCTCATGCTTCTTAATAGATTATACCGTTTTAATATTTATTAGCTTTGAAAAGCATCTAATGCTTTCTCAAATTTGTAAACCCATAGTATGGCTGTTTGGCTTGAAGTACAATAAGAATGTTTTTGTGTCTTTCCATTTGCTAGTGTGTTAAGCTAGTAAAATTTATATGTAATGATGTGTAATGATGTTCAGTTTTAAGAGTTTGTACTAGCAGACCTACGTTGTACATTAAACAGCTTATAAAATTTAATTATCAGTTAGATTTTTGTATTTTTTTAGTAGGTGAAAGGTTTTTTTTTTACTCTGTTTTGTCTTGCTCTAGGTTTCGACCAAATGCTAGGGAACTGTGGAGTTACAATGCAGTAGTTGCCGATTCCAGACTTCCCTCAGCTCCAGACATGCAATCCCGGTGTAGTATTTTGAGTCCAGAACTTGCTCTACCAACAGGTTCCAAAGCTCTAACCACCAGATCTCATGCAGCTTTGCACATTCTAGGTATACATTTATAGTTGATGAGTCAGAAGCTTAGATGAAATAGAGAAACATTACTTAATGTATAAATGAGTCGTAATCCACCAGCTTTCTGACTTTTTTGAGTTGAAATTTTACTTTGTAATCTTTCACCGTTGCTCTTAACACTTATGATCTGGCTGATATGCATTAATTTTAATCAAAATAGTTATCTTCTGCCATCTTAATGATGCTAGAGGATTTTAGAGTTCTGATGGAACCTGCTACTAGAGGTCAGTATAATAAAGTAAAAGGCATTCCTAGATGATCTTTTTGGATAGTCTGCAGAATAAAGTTAGTACTGTTTAAGTTAACCTGGAGTCTCCAAAGGACAGGAAAAAAAAAGTGCTCTTAAATAAGCTGTTTTTATTTTAGAGTAAATGCAATATCTAAAATAAGAATTTACTTTTTACGTTTTTGTATAATGGGGCGCTAAGAGTAATATGATATTCTTTTGTAGTCTAAAAAGCCTACCAAAACAAAAACCAATCCCACTGTATTTGTGTATAAACTGGCCATATGCAACATACGTAATGCTTCAAAGCACAGCTTTGGAAGTTATTTTAGCTCACTTGCTCACTGATTGTGATAAGTGATCAATTCATTGTCCTGCTCCCTTCATTGTGTGTTAGAGATGTCATGCACTTTCGCTTGAACAGTACGTTTTTGTGTCTGAGTCAGAGTAAGGCATGTTAGGTACCCATGTATGTGAAACAAAATGCCTTTTATGAAGGCTCTCAAATCTGCCCATAATTCTGTTACGACTTCAACTATTTTAGTAATACGGGAAATGTAAAAAGGAAAAAAAAAAAAATTAAGGTGTTGCTGGCAATTTGTTTACCATTGGAAAAGTTGCAAAATAGATTTAATCATATTTCTTGGTCATTCTGGAAAAGGAATAAATTAATTGAAATTGATCTTCAGTAGCAAACCTTGAGATTCTACAGCAGTGTGACCCCTGACCTAATCAAAACTATAATGATATTTGGTAGCATATGTGTGGTTTAGGGACAAAACAGTTAAGTTGCTTTGATCTTTTTAACGAGTATTCATTTCCATTTCACTGATTATAATCAATAGTAAGAAATTTTGAGTTGTTTTTGGTTTTGCTTTCTTTTAGGTTGTCTTGATACTTTGGCTGCTATGCAGGACTTAAAAATGGGTATAGCAAATACAGAAGAGGAGACTCAAGCAGTAATGAAAGTTTATTCTAAAGAAGACTATAGTGTTGTTAACAGATTTGAAAGTATGTACACAGTAAAATTTTACAGCACAAGCTGATCAGGTTTGCGGAATGAAAGACTACGATAGATTAACTGTATTTTTGTTGGTTTTTTTTTCTGCAGGTCATGGAGGAGGCTGGGGTTATTCAGCCCACTCAGTAGAAGCTATCCGTTTCTGTGCTGACACAGATATTTTGTTAGGTGGTCTTGGTCTTTTTGGAGGTAGGGGTGAATACACTGCTAAAATAAAGGTAAGTTTTTTTGGTTTTGTTTTAAAGAATATTATCTTTCAAAATCAGAACTTTAGAAATGCCACCTAAACCCATGATTAATTTTATTTCTTTATTTCACTCCAATGAGTGGTTTATTGTATATTAAAAACATTAGTAATAGAACTAGAAGAAGGCTTCTTGGTGAGAAGTAATGAACCTTATGCAGGTAAGGTGGGTGAAGTAGGGATCTGAGAATTGCTATACTTAATTGTCAAGAGTTGGCCCATTCTTATCTTCACTAAGCGCTATGCCATCTTAGAGGTGTCTTGAGCAGATACGGTAGTGGGTTGAACGGTTCCGTGGTCTATTTACACAAAGCTCTGAGATCCACCTGCAGAAAATTGGTGGTGTGGGCTTCAAGTTAGAATCACTTGTTGTGTCAGGATACGTGAGGCACTGCTTCTCAAAAACCAGAAAAGAGTGCTTATCAGTAGCTGGAATTCCTTTGGTACCAGCTGAGCCATCGCTTCCCGCTGTCCCTACCACTTCTTTCTCAGACTGCTCTCTGGACGGCTTCTCAACTGAGATTCTTCAACTGAGAGTGAATGGCACCAAACATACTTAACTCTGCTTTGTGCCAAACATAATGATGATTAGGCCTAGAGCATGTGCGCTGATTTAAAATAAATAACTAAACAAACCTGGCTTTGGGTAAAAAAGCTCACATAAACATACAGTGTGATAACAGAGCTCTGGTTTCTGATAAGTAGCTTCTGTTCCTGCATTTAATAAGGATTTCAGAAACTCCCTGAAAGACATTGTAAAGGAAGGATCTAATATCTGTCTGAGATTTATATTCGATGTGTATATTCAGAATATGTTATTGTTGTTACTTGTCATTTAGTGGGTTATTGAGTTTTCTTTTTCTGTTTTCAGGTGAGTAGGTGTTAAGGTTTGTTTTAGGGAAATGGATGGCATATGCTTAGCAGTAACATTTGTATAAGACAGCAAGAAATCGAAAATAAGTAGTTGTACTTTATTCTAGTGTAACACGATGACTGAGAATTGCAAATGATTAAGGAAAGCCAAGAAACTTAACCAAAAAAAAAAAAAAAAAAAGACTA
>VFFE01006993.1:127922-226350 GCA_008921705.1 Burhinus oedicnemus | reverse complement strand
TGTTTTCTGTAAGTTCATTTATACTTAGAAAATGGAAAGATGTACGTGTGGAAATAACTAAGGATTTTTTTCTTTCTACTTTATCAAGCAGAAGTTAGGTACACTGATACATAGAATACTAATTTTTTTTTTGCTTTTTCTGAAGATTTCAGTTGTAAACTTAAGTCCAAGCTAAGCTTGGTATTGACCTAAGGATAAGAGGCTAGTAATGTCTTACAAGGTTGAGCTACTTAGTTTGGTGTTTTTTTCGGAGGTGAGAGGGTAGGATTGAGTTCATACTTGCTGATTGTATTCATTATACAAGCCTTAATCCCTACCAATAAATTAATATTGGCAGGATTTTTAGAGTTTTGAGGGAGCTTTACTATATGCTCTCTTCCATGGCTTTTAAATTACTGTCATTAACTAGTCATTGGTGAGATTCATCTTCCTCTTGGATGCATTCCAGTATACATTGAGGGTGATACAGCATTTAATTAAACTGTGATAAGCTGAAGTAAGGAGTATTAAGAGGCACAGGAAACCGCAGCTATTGATAGGAGATAGTCTGCAGTTCTTCTCGTACAAGGAGGTTAGTCAAATTTTGAGGAATGCTGCATTAAGTTGAAATGCAATATTATCATGCAGGACAAAGCAAATTCCATCTTCGTGTTTTTGAAGTACAGTTCCTTCCTTATCTGATAAAAGCAATGACTATTTTATTTTCAGTTCCATCCTGGTGTATATTTTATACTGCATTACATGTATTGTCAGTATTCTCAACTGATAGTTACATTGAAGTTCTTGCATCCATACGGACACTCAGTCCAATTTTCTTAACCAGCTTACTTTCTCTCATTTATGTATTCTCCATTTCTTCAGTATTCTATAATGATCACTGTGATCTTCTCCTGTTTCTGTTCTCCTAGGTTTCTTCTAGAAATGTATTATCTACATGATCTGCATTTTTAGTAATCATCAACATATTAATAGCTATTCTTACTATATGTTTGCTTAAAAATATTTGCATTAAGCTATGAACTCCTGTAGCTTTTAACGCTTCATGTTGTATCCTCCCACTTCATTATCTTGCTGCTGTTAGCCCTCATCATAGATCTGAACTGGGATGAGAGGAGAATTTTGGCTTTCTGGAGTATTAAGCATTTTATAACTAACTTTGGACAGTCAGCTTCATTGTTGCAGCTTGAAGGTATTCAATGCCAAATACTTGTAGTTTGCCTTCTGAGGTACAGTTTTATGAAACTATCAACCACATTTAATAATAGTAGAAACAATTTTTTGGACAACCAAAACTTTTTAAATCCTCAGATTTATTGTGGGCTATCATATGCTTCTGTTGAACTTTCAAGTAGTGTAAATGTGATATAGTTCCCATGATTCTGCAGATCATAACTGTTTAAAAGCAAAGTGAAAACAGCCCTGATAAGTCTTTACTGTTATGACAAGAGTATTCTGTTAAAAGTAGGTAATACACTATTCATATGCAAATGAAGCAAGTAAAATTTACTGAAGAATCTGTATTACAGGTGACTACAAACAGTTGTTAGTTCTTAAATAACTTCGAGACTTCCACACACATAGTATTATAACATACGTTATAAATTGCTTTTAGCAAGGTATTACAGTGAAGTGTTCCCTACGTTCTCAGTGCTCTTTTTATTCTCAAGCAAATAGGATTTGTATTGTATAGACATAAATATGTTTTCATAATAAACAGATACAGATTCTATTTGCTTTTCATCTTATACTGATGCAGAAAATTTACTTTTTGTTTTTAACACCAAGTCTATCTTCTGTATCCTTCGTACCCTGAAATAGGAATGCTTTGAATCTTTATTGAGCATTCTTCACTGGAGCTGGACAACACTGGTGCTGGGAGTTGAAGAACTTCGTGGACTTAAAGGATTCCAATACACTGCTACTCTTTTGGATTTAGAAAGGTTGCGTTTTGTGGGCACTTGCTGCCTGAGGTTGCTGAGGGTCTACACCTGTGAAATATATCCAATATCAGGTATTCCTCTTAATTCACTTGTTTCATATTTATCAGTAAGTAATAATCTACAGGACATTCCAAATTTGATCTAAGTATTCCTGTAGGATATTCCATAAGATGGAATTGCTTATACAGATGGTTTTAATGGACCAGTTAAGACACTTGCTCTCAGAAATGGGATATTTGCAATTATCTGCATAGCCAAGCATCCAACACTACATGTTTACACTGTTAATTTGTGTGTATTTTAAAGTTAATTTCTTGTTTACCTTTACAGTTCTTTTGGACTATTTGTATCTTCTTTTTTCCCATTTCTGTACATAGTAGCTGCTTTGGTGGTGAGCACAATTTAAATTTGAAAGACAGTATCTGTTTTTCATGCCTGTAGTTTAACAATGCTCATATTAAAATGCAGCATATTTATGAAAGACCAGAAAATTGAAAGTTCAGGTTTCTTTGATGTAGTTTAATTAGCCCTTCATTGTTTTCCTTTTGAAATTAACTTCTCTGAATGTAGATTCATCAATGTTGCTAAATTCTAGTTGCTTTATTTGTATGTAAAATGTGCATTTTAATATGAAAGTATTTCATTTATTGTACATTTAACGCTCCTCTTCTGTAACCTTCTAGCTACGGCTAAGGCGGTTGTAGAAGAAACCAGCAAACTAGCAGATTGCATTGGAAAAACTAGGACCTTGCTGAGAAAAATTCTATCTGAAGGAGTTGATCATTGCATGGTGAAGTTGGACAACGATCCACAAGGATATCTCAGTCAGCCTCTCAGTCTTTTAGAAGCTGTTCTTCAGGAATGCCATAATACATTCACAGCTTGCTTTCATTCATTTTATCCAACACCAGCTCTCCAGTGGGCATGTCTTTGCGACTTGTTGAATTGTTTGGACCAGGTACATTAAAATGGCACAAGTAAATATTACAGCTGAGCTTGCTGTTTTGCTCAAAGAGAAGCCAAGCAGTATTTAAAACCTTTATTCCTTTCTTGTGTTTGTCCTGGTTTGCAACTTGAATTCTGCTGTGTTTTGGGTTTTTTTTAATAATTGGGTTTTGGTTGTTGGGGTTTTTTTTTGGTTTTTTTTTTTGTTTGTTTGGTGTTGTGTTTTTGTTGTGGATTTTTTTGTTTTGTTAAAAAAAAGTCCAAGTTCAACAAGAGCCTAGGAACTTCTGTCTGCCTTAGCAGTAAGATTCTCTCTGGGACAGTGAAGAAAAATTGTGGTGCTGGTAACTGTCAGCACCTGCATTTTTAGTGTTGAGGCCATGCCTTATATGTGATTACTCTTGCTGCATGTTGCTTAGGAGCGTACATGTGGCATTTCTTATATTCATCACTAACACTTGAGTAATTTCTCATTATTAAAAGTTACAACAGTGCTCTGATCCAGCAAAGTACATGAGAAACTGCAATACTATTCTATACTCAACAGCTTTCTTTAAGTGTCTTACTTAGAGTGAATGAGCATCCCACATCTAAACGCTAGTTGCTTACATTGATTCCAGTGACATGTAAACAATTTGTTTCTTTGTGTGAAAATTCATTTAGCATATAAAAATTCAAGGAAGAATCAGTTCTGTAATATATTATTTTAATTAAATTGTTTGATTCATTATAGTAAGTGCTTTGGCTTCGATTGGTGGTGTTATTTCAGAAGTAATGTTAAATGGGTTTATTATTTTAAAATGTCAATGAACAAATTTTAATTACTCTAATTTGAAAGATCTAAATGGAAGCTCATGAGAGAAGATAATGTAAAATTCACAGGAGAGCTAACAGTGTATGAAATCCTTTCTTTATTTTTATTATTACTATAAAACTGGAAAGTTCTTTTCAAAAGTATTCTTCCCCATTTACTTTGAATGCAACGGTGCCATTCTATTCATTCCTTTTTATGTTTTTAGGACATCCAGGAAGCAAACTTCAAAACCTCCAGCAGCCGGCTTCTTGCTGCTGTTATGTCTGCTCTCTGCCATACTTCAGTAAAACTGACCTCTATCTTTCCGATTGCTTATGATGGAGAGGCGTTGCTGCGATCAATGGTCAAACAAGTCAGCACTGAGAATGACTCTGCTCTGGCCCATCGTTTTCCTCTTTTGGTTGCACACATGGAAAAACTTAGTCAGGTTAGGATATGTTCCAAAACTTTAACAACTTGTTTTACTTTGCAACAAAAAACAGTTATGTAAATTGAAGTTTTTAGGTTTATAAGGATGTAGCTGAATTTACCTGAGTGTGTTCTTTCTAAAAGGCTTGTTTCAGAAACATACTATTTTATCCAATTTTCATCTTTAGGTCTGAAATATTCCAATTATTTCTTGTTTGGAGAATGTCTGAGCAAAACCTATTTATTTTGGAATACTAAATTGGCAGAAATATAGTTTGGAGTTGCCTTCCATTGCATAGTGTTTTCTGCAACGGTTTTTCAGCTTTTTCATGTGATCGCAAGAATGAACATGTGGATAGGTTCAGTGTTTTGAGGAGGAGTCAACACAGCTTTGGTAATAAAAAGTCATGTCTCAAACTAGCGTTTTTAAAGGAGTCAACAAGCAGGTGGACAAGCGAAGCCCAGTTCGTGTAGTTCTATTAAAGGTTATTAAACAAATCGAGGGCTCTCAAATGCTGTATTTTTGCAGTTCTGTTATTCCAGAATAGAATTACAGGAACGAAAAGGGTAAAGATGATAATCAAAGATATGGGACTACTAAATAGTATTCTTCACTCTAAAAGACAAGAGGGGTAAGATCTTATGAAATTATGAATGTTGCATGAAACATAAATAAAGGATAATTGTTGAGTCTTCTAATATCAAAAGTTCTGAGCAACCAGAGAATTTAGCAAAACATAAGTTTGAAAGATTGCTATTCTTCATGAAATACACAGTTTAGCTGTGGAACGTCTTCCTGTAGGCCATTATTATGCTAAAAGCTTTCACAGACTTAGAAAGCAACTGGACAAATTAATGAAGAAAAAAAATCACCAAAAGCTATTAAATGCAAAGGTAATATTTGTCTTGGGTACAGCTGCCTCTTAACTGCTGAAGATAGAAAGACTTATGTGCAGGTATCTGTACAGGTGGTTTAACCTGATTGTCTTCCCTATCTGTTCACTACTCAGATTTTTTTTATTTTTTTTTGAGACAAAATGGCGAGAAAGACAAACTTTTGATTTCTATCAGTAGAGTTGATTTTACCTTTCCTTCTTGGGAATGACTTTCAGTATGGATAACTGTTTTGAAAAACAGTGAATGTCACTGCTAGGTAGAAGACACAGTAGATGCCTAAGCTTAGGTTTGTTTCACAGTCGTCATTTTGTAAAGTAACCACTGTTTGTATGAGCATCCCATCACTGGTTTTGTCTTACCTGTTTGCACAAAAGATTCTCTTCGCTAGCATCAAAGCCAAAAAGCTTCTGAGTTTCTTTTTAGACAACAGGGAAGACAACGATATGAAGAGTTTCATAGGTAGCTATATATATCTGTTGTATTGTAGCGTATGCTTTATAGGTAGTATGGCAAGGAGGGCTGTAAGAAAAGCTTTCTCCTGAGAAGGACACCTATATAGACACCTATGTATCTTTCCAATGCAATAAATGAAGTCCACACCACCTCATTCTGGAAGCTAGAATATTAATCAGTTTTTTGGCAAAGGAATACATACTATAGTAGCTTTGAGAATTTTTGATTATTTTTTTCTACCCTCTAGACATTTCTTATTTGTAAAAAGTCATGGATTTTTCAATTACCTAATGCTTTTATAATATGTGAAAATCAATGTGGTTTTCTTTTAAGTAACAACAATGTTATTTGTCATTTTTCTTTTCATAATGCAGAGCGAAGAAAATGTTTCAGGGATGACAAGCTTTCGGGAAGTGCTGGAAAAGATGTTGGTCATTGTTGTTTTACCAGTACGGAACAGCCTTAGAAGAGAAAACGAACTTTTCTCTTCACACCTGGTTTCTAATACTTGTGGGTTGCTGGCTAGTATTGTAAGTGAGCTTACAGCATCAGCATTAGGATCTGAGGTAAAGCTTCTATAAAATCATTACTAGAAGTCTTTCATGACAAGTATATTATGAATGTGATACAGGCTGAGGCAGGAATTACATGGATGTGCAGATCTTTCACAGATGCTGGAATTCTTAGTTCTTGGTAGCTTTCAGATGTTTAACGTAAATTTAAATGCGTGTATTCTCTGTATTAAGGAAGTACTATTGATAATTATCTGCTTCATTATGGCTGCAGAATACTGCAAATTGTTTACAAAATGGCAGTTTTCTTTTGAGTGCTTATCTTTTTGCATGCATGTCTCTGTATGTATATACTCAAAATATGTTTGTTTGGTGCTCGCTGGAGGCAGTGCCACATACCTGAGCATCTCTGTGCCTCTCATGGTATCATGGCTGCCTTGTGTGTTCTAATTCTACCTGCTTTTGATTATGGGTCAGAATTTATAATGTGTTTTATTTAGGCATCATGTCTTCCTTCTTTATATGTAAGATACTCCTTATACATATCTTCCTTTATATATTCAATAGTATAAAATGTGTATTGTATTTGTCTATATTGTTGGACTCTTTTCAGTTTATTTGCTTTGTATTCAAAATTGAGAGTGGTACTGAGTTCAACTTCTTAAAATCCAGAGATTCATAATCGCACACAGAAGATCCCTTTAATTGAGGCCATAATGTCTTTAAATGATGGAAATTTAATTGATTTTTATTAACGGGATGTCACTGTCTCTGTACTATCTGCAGACTTTGTTCACAGAAATAACCCAGCTTTTGATAACATCTGGATTAAAGATGTTTTTATTGTTATGTAACATCTGTGTCTGTCTTCTCTTAATCTTGACCTTACCTAAGGCAGAAATACCTGACTCTTGAAGTACAGTTAAACTATGGTTTATGCTAATTCATCCTATAAAACATATATGTTTAAATACTTGAAAAAATTAGGAATCAGATTCTAATTATTCCTAGTTAATTCCCAATTACCAGGAATTATATTTTATTTTTTCTTTTTTAGTCAATATTGAATAGAAACCCCAGTAGTGGCATCTTCTGTGTTTTATGAGTTGACTATTAAAATTTACCCAGTTGAAAATCTGGTAATTTAATTCAATTAACTCTGCTTTATTAAAGTTGTCTGACATTCAGCGGTTAACTTTTTCTGGTGCTTGTATTTAACTTTCTACAGGTTGATGGGCTGAACGCTCTCCATTCTGTCAAATCCACTCCAAACCGATTCACTAAAACAAGTCAGGGAAGAAGCTGGAATACTGGGAATGGGTCCCCTGATGCAATATGTTTCTCTGTCGACAAACCTGGTGTAGTTGTAGTAGGATTTTCTGTTTATGGTGGAGGAGGAATTCATGAGTATGAGTTGGAGGTATTAGTTGATGATGTAAGTACTGTATTTGAGAATACAATTTGAACAAAAGTAACCTCAGAGTTTTTCATAATACATTTTTCAAAGTAGTATTGTAATATTCTTATACAGTCTAGGCTACCAGTAAAGCAGTGCATGGTAGTAGGGTTTTTTGGTTTGTTTGTGGTGGTGATTTTTGTGTTATTGCAAGCTACATACCGTATGCGGTAGGGTCCTTATCTTGGTTATGGTCTTGAAATCTTACTTTATTACAAATAATATTTGAAGTATAGTGGGCTTTTCACTTCCTGGAGTTGAACATAAATTAGTATCCATTATCCCTCTGCAAACTGAAAGAAAATAAGAAATAAAGGAGACCAAGTTAAAAATCTTTAAACCAAAAATTGAAGAAAGGGGTGCCTCCCAGCATGGTCAGGATAGAGCTACAGGTGCTCCATGTGTTGCTGAAGCAGTTTCTTAGAAGAAGCATAAAGCTCTTTTGTATGTTCTTGTAATGAAGAAAAACCTTTGTCCTTTTACACCCAGTTGTGCACTTCAACTGGCTTTTCTAATCTCTTCCAAAGGGCAAGCATAGGTTGCTATCGGAAATTAACCTCTCTGCTCAGTAATTTTCCTTTTTAGCAGAAAGACTTTACTGTTGAGTCTGAACAGGTTTTTCAGCTTTGTTTTATTCATAATGCTGTGTGTTACAATTTATACAAGAAAACGTAACTTGCACAATTGCATGAATGTGTTGTATTTACATTATAAATGTATTAAAATGACTTTGTTTCTTTGAATCAGAGTGATCATACTGGAGATTCAACTCATTCTCATAGATGGACATCTTTAGAGTTGGTTAAAGGAACTTACACCACAGATGATTCTCCCAGTGACATAGCTGAAATCAGACTTGACAAAGTTGTGCCACTGAAGGTAAATAAGAGAAGTGCACATCTGGAGGCTTCATATGACTTCTTTAGATAACAAAAATCAGAATGTTCAACAAAATCGGAGGGGTTTTTTGTACACATTTACACATTATTCTCGATGTGTTTGCTGTATAAATTTTCAGTTTCACTCTGTAACTGAAAATTTCAAATCCCAGCAGCAAAAAGAAAATGTCTTAATGTTTGTAATAGCATAAGATAGACTGTAATTCCTTAGAATTGTAATTGTAATTTAGATTGTTCTTGAATGCACAGCTTTTTTGTGTGCGATTTGGTAGCTAATTTTCTTGAGTACCTAGTCACTCTTCAAGTAATTAGAAGTAATATTTTGCTTAAATAATGTTCCACAGCTTGGGAATGTGGAACAGCTTTGGCTTTTGTTAAAAGCTGGATCTTTTTCAGTTAATTTCACTCATCGAGTGCTTTGAAGGACTTTTCAGACTCTCCAGTTTTAATGTAAAAGAATAACTTCGTAATACCGTGAAGCCTAACTTATATACTTGTTTTATAGTGCATACTGTTTTTGGCTCTCCTTTTTAAGGAAAATGTGAAATATGCAGTTCGTTTGAGGAATTATGGAAGCCGGACTGCCAATGGAGATGGAGGAATGACTACAGTTCAGTGTCCAGATGGCGTAACGTTTACATTTAGTACATGTAGTCTGAGCAGTAATGGCACAAACCAAACGCGAGGACAGATTCCACAGATTCTTTATTACAGGTTTGTATGTTGTCATGATCGTGAATTAAACCATCATAGTGCTATCATACCACATGTATTTTTGAGAAGTAACAGAAATAAATCTGGAGTGTGTTTGAGGAGAGAGCTTCTTCAACAGCAACATTGTGTTCTTCTGGTGTAGTTTCAGACAAGTTATTTAGTGAAGACAGTTTTCAGGACGCCAGTTGTACTGATGCCTCTTTCAGTATTGTTTTAGATTGGGTTTTTTTGTTTGTTTTTGTTTGTTTGTTTGTTTTGTTTTTTTTTTACCTTGGCAAATAATTTGATGGTTGACCTCTCTTACAAGGTTCACTGTCTACCGCTTTAAAGCTGCAATATGGGAGACTGGTAAGGTGCAATACTTGAATCTCTATTTTTTTTCTATAACCGAAGAGATTTTTGAGAGACTACTCACTGGCATGTTTGTCTCTCTGATTTCGTTCAGTTCCTTCCTCTGTTGTCAGAATGGATTGCAACATGTAGGGAAGCAAGTTCTGTTTATGTAGGAACTGCCTCCTCTCTTACTGTAGAGTTCAAAGGTATAAAAAGAGAAATTGCAACTGCCTGAAGAAAATCCACTGAAACATCTGACTGTCCTGCAGGGTAGCTTTATTTTAGCCTTTCAGGATGACAGCAGAAATTCACTTAAGGTAATGCATTTGCAGAAAGCATTCCTTTCATTTTTGAGATGCTTACCCTGATATGCATGAAGACATGATTTTCAAAATGTGGCAGCACCTGAATATTTGGATTACTACCATTATCTGTACAGCAAAAGAATGTCACGCCTTTTACTCAAATCTCAATTTTTGTGGTAAAGGGCTGATCAACAGTAGATCCAAGGAGTAAAAATAGCAAGGAGTAGTAATTTACTTTCATATTTAATTATGTGCAAGGTATACATACTTAATAAAAGATGAAGAGGATAAAATAAGTAATCTTACAACAAGTAACGTGTTTTGGACTAGCACTCAGAAGAACATGTTGCTCTTAAGAAAGTTTTGAAGGAACTAAAATACGAAGAAATAAAGTTGCCAGCAAAATTATAGTAACAGTATATGTGAAGATACAGGATAGTTCTGAACTCTTTAAAACATGAGATTGGCTGTACGCAAAGATCCAGGTTGTCAGTAATAACAGTAATTGCTTATCAAAGAATGGAATTACAGTAGTGCGTATCATGATGCTTTTGTTGATTCAGTCTCCTGGAATCTTGGATGTCTGTGTTTAGGGAATTCCTCCATCATTTGGAGGAATTTTTTTTATGAAGTCTCATAATTATGAAGCCACGTACTACGTAAGAAGGAGGAGAGAAGACAAGGAAAACATTTATTCCCACTTCTAGAATTTCTGCTTTTGTATAAGCAAAAGAGGAGAAAAAACAATTTCTTTGATTTCAGAAATGCAAGGGACATAAAACTTCATTAAATGGAAGCTTCTAACTTAGTAATAAGATAACATGTGGCAAAAAACCCACACCAAAGTGCTGTCTTCAGATGAGAATAGTCTCAGATTTTTTGTTTTAACTGCAATAAAGTTCTAAGAAGCTTTTGAAGGACTGTAATGGCACAACTCAGAACTGTTACAGAATAAATTAAGTTCATTTGGAAAACTCGCAGACTGCTGCCTGTAATCACAATGTCTTTTGAAGTTTGCTTGGACAACAGAAACCTAAATGTTACCTGATGAATGACTGTAGTTATGGACTTAGTCAGTTTGAGGATTCCCAGTCTGATCTATAATGATTTGAGTTTTTGATTTGTCTACAGTAAAGGAACAAATGTTGAGTCAACTGTTACAGAACAGAGCTTGTAAGATTCACACTAGATTTTGTTTGAAGGATGCTCAAATACAAATAGAATTGTTACTTATGCAAATGCCAAGAAAGGCCATACCAAAAGAAGTGTGTTAATGCACTTCTGATTAGGGTAGAAATGCTTTGGAAGGATTTGTTGGAACTGTATCCAGTTGGAATTGCACCCACTGTCAGTCACTAATAAATTCAAATTAAAAAGGCTTGAGGCTGACAGCAAAACTACAATTCTAGGACACACTGACAAAAAAAAAATAAAATCGCTTTTTGTAAGAGTGGTTAATTTAAGTCATAGAGAAGGATAGGTATCCTTGTGCACTGAACTGCTCCAGGTAAAGTTGTTGAGCTTTCTGAGGTGCCAGTCCTGGAATCTTAATGTTCTGGAATGGTGTTTTGAAAGATCAGATCTGTATGGACAAACATAAGAAATCCAGAAGGGAATGGGAAATTTTGCTTTACATGTTGACTAAATGACTTTGGTTGTATATGCCAAAGCTGAATCACTGTCATATTGAGGGCTTGAATTAGTTTATAATGACCATTCGACTGCTTTGAAAAAGCAAATCAAACCAGATCTTTTATATACCTCATTGAAATAGTTTTGTGCATAATGTTGTTTAGGAGAACCTAATTTGACAAACAGAGTGGATTTCAAAGAAAAAACTATTTATTAAGGGTAAGCCTAAGATTGTGTTTCAAAACTAAAATTAATCTTTAAAATAAGGAAGGAGAATCTTTTCCGCTGTTATGATACTTTCAAAACATCCCTTGAAGGAGTTTTACTCGTTTCTGTGATGCATTTAGTAGTATTCTATTTTTATCAAGATAGGTGGTTGGGCTTGGAAGAGCATAGCAATTAATACATTTCTGTGGTTTCAAAGGCATCTAGTCAAAAGAAGCATTTCAAAACGTGCTTCTCATGTTTTCTGCCAAATAAAAATAAAATGATTGCAAAGGGCTAACACTGAGACATTGCCTCCAAAATACCCTCTGTGTTTTCTTTGTTTCCTTTATTGCTTCATCATAAATTAATTATTGTACTTATTCTGTGCCAAAAATCAGTTAGTCATGTTATTTTAGTATAATTTTGTATTTTGTGAACTTACTTTAATCCACCGTCCAGGAGTGAGTATGATGGAGATCTGCAATCACAGCTTTTGAACAAAGCTAATGAAGAAGATAAAAACTGTAGCAGGGCTCTTTCTGTCGTGAGTGCTGTTGTACGAGCAGCCAAAGACCTGTTGCACAGGGCCCTTGCTGTAGATGGTAAGACTTTTGAAAATTGACTTTCAAAATTTACTTTTCAAAACTTCTTTCTTTGATAGCAAGAGATAATAGTAGAATATCAGTGATACAAAAATTGTGATACTTCTCTTTTGCTTTCCAAAAAATATTTTTCTAACCTGTCATTACTGTAGGTATCTGAGTAACTTTCTCAGTCATTGAGTTGCACTTGAGATATCATAGACAGACACCTTGTATAAAATTGCTCATCAGTTTAGCAAGTATCATATTAAAGCTGGTAAGATTCTTTATTTCCAGAAGGTATGCTATGATGGGTCAGTTCCAAATTTTATTGCATGTTTTGCATAGTGGTGGTAATCAGGAAGACTGGTGGATGTAATGCACTTATAAGCACCTAAACATCCATTTTTGAGAAATGTAGACATTAACCTTAAAACTGAATGGTTTTAAGCTACCATCTTCAGTCATTCTAGTCAAAATGTCTAGAATATTGCATAGTGCTGTAGAAACTGATTTGGAGGGCTGGGAGGAGCTTGTTGTGCTAGATTTTATACCATAGAAAGTATGAACACAGTTTCACAAAATGGAAAAGAATGCAATAAAATTATGTGCTAGAGGAGGAATTTTTTTAACAGAGAACTGTATATAATGGCATGTTTCTCTCAGGTGAACTTTGCAGTTTTAGAGTTTGCCAATGCCTAGATAATGAAAATAATTGGAAGGAAAAACTACTGTAGAAACCAGAAGTTTAACTCATAACAAGCAAACCAGAAAAATAAGATGTTTTGAATCATGGTACATTTATTAATAATACCTGTGTTGTAATCATCTTTATTTAGCTGAAGACATTCCAGAACTACTCAGCTCTTCCAGTCTGTTTTCAATGCTGCTTCCCCTCATAATAGCCTACATAGGACCAGTAGCGGCAGCTATTCCCAAGGTATGCTCCTCAATAGAAATTACCGAAGAAATTTAAGAATGGTATACAAGGAAAAAGTTTAATCTGAGAATCTGAACTTGCTGATTTCTTACGATTTTATGAATTAATGATTTATATTTGACCACGTGACTCATTCTGAATTTTCCAAGAGTCATTAATTTTAAAAATGTGTCATGTTTTTCAAATGGGTTTGTTTGGGTTTTTTTTTCCACTTACATGGAAGACATTATGAAAAAAACACCTTAAGGAAGCAGAGGGAAATATGACAGGCTTTAACAGCAGGAAAAGACAAAAAGTTAAAAGGATTTGGCTGTATGACTCATTGATGAATGTTGATGGGCTAAAATGGTTTTTTATATTCTCTAAATCTTATTTTTACAATAAATATCCAAATCAGTGGTAGCTGCTCATTAAGATTATTTCTGTCAGTTTTAGAGATGGGAAGATATTGGCTACAAATAAAAATATTGTTCCTTTTCAGTGGCAGAGCATTTTCCATGTGCCTGGTCTGGAACACTCTTGAAACCTATTATTAGATTTACAAATGTCATTGATCCTTAACTGGTAGACACTATTGCCTTTTATTGCTTTTTCATGAACTGTAAGCACTCTTCTAACTTCTTTTCAAAGGGGGAGGAAAGAGGACTAACCATTTAAAATCTAACAGATTCATTTCATTAAAGTAGTTTCAGTTTTTAGTTATTATGTTACTGTGATGCGCTGGAATTTAGAACCAAATGTTTTGCTTTAGACATATTCCTCTCCTTTGAAAATGTCGTAAGAATTAGAGAGAGCCATGTGGTGCTTAACACTACATGCATCAAAATATGTCGAATATTTGAAAAAAACAACTGTTGTTATAAAACAAAGTATAACTGAACTATGACTTCAGTATGGTATTTGCTTTCTCTCAACTCATGCTTATTGTTTGTTAAGGTTATGTCTTTTTAGTGTTAGAGAAGGTCTTCTAGTGAAGGTATCTCGGAGTTGTGTACAGATTTTTGTTTTGGCTTTGGCAAGTCTCCAAGAGGAGTATTTGAGATTAATGTAGTGATGCTTTTTCTGTCAGGATTGTATACATGCAGAATTGGGAAATGACTGAATGAATTTTGGTAGTGATATTCTGAGAATATCCAGAACAACTATTGTAGAGAATTGTAAGTTTGTGAGTATTGTTTTCACCCAGGCATAAGTAATACTTTATTGCATGTGGTGTTATGTTACAGGTTGCTGTTGAGGTCTTTGGCCTAGTACAACAGTTACTTCCTTCTGTGGCAGTTCTGAATCAGAAATATGCCCCTCCAGCTTTTAACCCAAATCAGTCTACTGACAGCACCACCGGAAACCAACCGGAGCAAGGGCTTTCAGCTTGTACTACCTCCAATCACTATGCTGTTGTAGAAAGTGAGCATCCCTATAAACCTGCCTGTGTTACGCACTATAAGGTAAGCACCATTTCAAAGTGCACGTGCATTTTCTGAAAAGCTTTTGACATGCGGTTTTGTTTCATCAACATTCGCTATCTGAAAAATTGTTGCCATGGATGATAATTCATATTGTCTAATATAGGAGACAATTTCCTATATTATTACTATACTGCTTTCTGGAGAAACCTCTGTTTGTCTAATAGGTATAGTGGAAACTAGTATAGTTTTAACCCCCTAATGCAAATATCTACTGTACGTCCCTAAATTTGCTCAGTCTTAAATTTTCCTACTGTCGTGCAGTTTCTTTGCTCTTACAGTACAGATTGTAGAAGTTGGAAGTCTTTATGTATACGCTATCTAATCATATATCAGGCTTTCTTACCTAATGCTAAAACAATGCTTTGTAAAAATACCTAATGTCCATTCTAGTCAAATTAATTTGCATTCTATTGTAGGAATCCCTATGCTGGCTATTGCTGGTTTGCTAATTTAAATTATTCATTAATTACTTTCACTTGGACCATGATTTGGCATTGCAGAAGTCTCTGAAGTCACCTTAATGGTGTTGACACTCTGAGTAGGATTCATTCCACCTTACATGGGTGACTATTGCAATAAAACTAGATATTCCTCAACAGCAATAGAGAAAGGATGTTTTTTTGAGTTGAGTAAAGGGCTGAGGCATAAACTACATGCCTGTGAGATAAATCTTGTGTTTCATTTCTTGAAATAGTGAATTCTGCAGTCATACTGATTGCACAACTGTAAATCCAGAGGTAGCAAGCGTGGAATCAAGTAAGAGCTGGAGGTCATTAATTACTATTCCACTATTCCACTTGCTTGTGCTGTGAGACAGCAAGACATCCACTCCAGAAAATGTAGTTATCATACGATCTTTCTGATGCAATGATGCTTATTATTGTTCTAAAAGTTTATGAAGCTCATCTGAAGCCTTAGGCTTAGTTGTTACTGCTTTTGAATTTCTGTAGCTATATGCTATCGTACTGCAGGCCATATTCACAGGCCTGATTCAGCTTGTGAAGCTGTGTACTTTTCTAGGATTGAACAAAACAGATATTGAAGTTTGCATTTAAAAAGGTATTTGAGAGTTAAATGCTTGTAGTAGTCTGTGGTTGTTTTGTTTAATGATGCTGTGCAGAGTTCCTAAAAACAATCACAAATGCTATTATGAGCGCAAATACTTAATCTGAATGTAAGTTATAATACATTATTACAATTCAGTAAGGTGTAAAGCATTTCAGATATATCTGCATGTCAAAGAATAAATTAGGTTAATGTTAATCTAAAGCATATGGGAACAACTGTACAGAATTACATAATTGAATCACTTCCATAGCCTAAAGAGTTAAAACCAAATGGAAATTAAGAAATAAATGTAAAAAAACCCAACCAACAATCCCCAAAACTTGCACATAATTGGACTATTGTTTTGTTTTAGGTGACTTTTCCTGAATGTGTCAGGTGGATAACAATAGAGTTTGACACTCAGTGTGGCACTGCTCAATCAGAGGATGTTCTCCGTTTACTAATTCCTGTCAGAATTGCACAGAGTCTGGGGTTCGGACCAAAGCATGCTTCTGTTCATGAAAACCTTAATTCATGGATAGAGCTGAAAAAATTCTCTGGATCTTCAGGGTGGCCTACCATGGTATTAGTATTGCCAGGTAATAAACAGATAATGCAATAATTTCTAGTAATGTGAATTATTAAAATAATGAAAGAAAGTTTGATTTTTCTGCAAAATTATCTTAGAAAACAAAGTTGAAGAAGTGTCTTCATCCAAGCTGGCAAGAGTTCATTATGAGCCACTGGTTATACATCAGTTGATTGTGTTCTTGTTTGAAGTGTTGATCTGTGTGTTAGTCGTGGTTTTACCTTACATGTTACATATAAGGCCTGGGTTTCATATATGCTCATGTAGAAAAAAAACATAGAAAACAGGAGAATATTAATTTATTTTTTAAAAAAATTTACTTTATCCTTTTACTTCCTGTAAGGAAATGAAGCTCTTTTTTCTCTGGAGACTGCATCAGACTATGTAAAAGATGAAAAGGCTTGTTTTTATGGTTTCAAGTGTTACGCAATTGGATATGAATTTAGTCCGGGATCTGATGAGGTAAGGAAAAAGTGAAATGGCTACAATTGCTGCACCTCTTAATTCTCTCCTATAAGGCCAGCTTTTTTGGTAAAAACGTTTGTATTTCCACTTCTGACTAAGTAACATGAGCAAAATATTTTAAAATTAATTTCATAGAAGTTTTTAACATTTCTTGCTACCGACATGATTTGTTTGGAATTCTTTAATCTGAATGGCTTTTTGTTTGGTTTGCTTTTTTAATAACTGTGACAGTCTGCAAATACATAGCATGATTTTATCTAGTATGTCAATGGGATATGAAATTTCCTAAAATTCTGACCTAGTCTTCCATCAGAAACCCAAAGGATTGGGGCTTTCAGATACACAGTGATTAGTATTTTACTGTCACTGCTGGTTATGGGAAGACAAACTTCCATTATTTTTCCAGTGTTCATGCATACCAGAACTCTCAGACTCCCTGAAAATGCTGTGCTCATTTAGGCTACCTGAGATTTTGTGCAGTGGTCACCTCATCTTGCCCTTAAGGACATGTGTAGTGTCCACCACTGTTTCTTTGTTGCAAAGGGAAGATAAAATATCTTCATGTTCTTGGGCCAGTGCTTTATTTTTGCTTATTTTAAGAGAGTACTGAAAATACTTAATATACTTTATAATAATTCCAGAAAAATAGCCCTTCCCTTATCTTGGGAGTCTTTTGGCCTATTGCTTCACGTGAGCTTCATGAGGTCTGCATCTTGCTTACACTACAGCCCTCACAGAGGATTAACCTCATCTTATTCCTGGATTCTGTTCAAGCTAAATCATGTCTTCAGGTTTTCAAAATGTGAGATTCTTTGGGATTTCGTAATATAGCAGATAAGAAAGCATACCGTAAGATTATTAGCTATGATGGTCTCATTGGCTTGCAGCAAATCATATTTATAAATCCTAGAGATAATCTAATTAGTCTGTGTTTGAGTAATAATAATAATTTTTGCATAAGCAGAAAAAATATGTAGATTCTTATACATCATTAATTTTTTAAAAGCATTTACAAGCAAAGCTGTTGGCATGATTTTAACACTCGGTGCTAAAACATGCTAGCCATTGTGTTAACTGTATCTTCTAAAGAAAAGTTGTAAGTAATTGTTTTCAAATATACCTTTTTATAGCCCAAACACTCTAACTTCAAGTTCTATAAATAGAAAAGCAAGTTTTACAGTGTTCAAGCTATCTTGCATCTCAGGACTAAAGCCTCCATAAGTAACTTAAATTAAGTTATTAACTTAATTAAATTGGATACACAATCCAAGTTTCTTGTCCTTTTGGGAACTTTGTGATGACAATTTTCTGAAGTGTTACCACTGGTAGAAAAAGAAGTGCGTGTTGTGGTGACCACTGTGTTTTCTCTAGCTTAAAGGAACAAAGTGTCAGTAAGACCTAATTCAAGTCATCAGGATTAATTTTGCACATCTGATTCTCTGTCATTCCAAAGGACAAGCTTCTGGTACTGTCACCTAACTATAGTATTTGAATGACATTCATTGTTAGGGACATCTCTGCAATAACTGAAAGATGGCATTGAGTGTGAGCAGGTGCATCAAGGAATCGAGTGTAGTTGAACTACTAAACTTTGTTTAAACCTAGGATTTTTACAAGAATTGTAGATTTATGCTTTGATGAATGAAAAGGAAGGCTTTTTGCTGGTCATTATTAAATATACAGAATATATACAAAAACTGCCTTCTGCATAAAGGGTATTCACACAGCAGAAAACTGTCTGGTGGGTTGATCCAGATTTCACATGTTTGCTTGCTTGCTATTTCAGAACCTGCTGGTTTGAGTCCTAAAGGTGCGGTTTCTCAAGGGTTTAGTTTAAAATGCATTTTGGAGATTTTTGAGTCTGCTTGGGAGTCTCAGACCAAACAAAGCAAGTCTAGGGTTACAGATTTTGAAGGCTCTTTCCAAAAGAAGGATTTTTATTTTTTTTTGTTTACCTACGTTACATGTTACCAGTTTCTGTAACTGCCTGGAAAATCCATCAGATGGAGGTTTCCCATCTCCCCCACTGTTTTTTGGTGGTGGTTTGTTTGGATTTTTTTCTTCCATGCGAGGCATCTGTCAGAGGTGTGCTGAACCACCCACAGATCTCTTTAAAACTTAAAATTGGTTTTAGTGTCAACACCTTTTGGTGAGCAAAGTTAAAGAGGTTGTGCCTGCTTGTAGCTGGGACAAGTTGAAGGCAAAATACCATTTCTTTATGGTTTAAAAATGCTACAACCTCCCTAGCCATAGTATTCTTCCCCCATTCCTTGCACTCAACTTCCTTCCTTCCATGTACTTGAAAACTGTATGTGTGGTCTATTCTTTTTTTTTTTTTTTCTTTTTTTCCTCCTTGCAAACAAGGTTGAAAGATACTGATGGAGACACTCACGTGTTTTCAGTGACAAGTCTGGTAGGAGGGAGGAGTCTTCTCATTCCCTCGAACAGCAGCATCAATGGAAATAAATAGCTTTCCAGTGTGAATAGAAGGGAGAAACTGTCAAGGGCTTCTCCCAAGATTTTAATGGAGAAAGGGAAATTATAGAATTTTTTTCCCCACCCTTGCCTTTCCAACAAGAGAAAGGGAAGAGGAAAAAAACTACAGTACTACCTTTAAACAAGATGGGAATGTGAGCTTATGTGGTATGTACAGCTTAGAAGAGGCATTGCTTTGCAATCCAAATATGTATCAGTAGGTTTTTTGTATTAGGAAGTTCCCTTTCTTTTTAACATTACAGACAAAAGACAATTATCATTTTCAGATGTTCTCACTAGGCTACCAGAAGCATGGTAACCCATTTATTAATATTCTTACCTAGTTGAAATTGTTCTAAAAATCTGACGCTCTGGCCCATGTCACAGCAAAACATGGCAGTCTGGCTGTTTGACAGGAACAGTATCGCTCAAACGTCAAACTGGAACACACAATTAGGATAAAACAGTGTCAGGGAAACGCATTCATTGTCCTGTTTTCTGAGACACTATTTTTGTTTTAAAATTTGTTTCAATTTGAAGGGTATTATTCAGCTGGAGAAAGAATTGGCCAATTTAGGAGGATCATGTGCAGCAGCTTTGATGAAGAAAGATCTAGCACTTCCTATTGGTAAGTCCTACTCAAAGAACATACTTTGTTATTTTGTCATTGTTTCAGGTTTTCTGAATGAATACTACCTTTAAGTCTTAATGTTGCTCTCAGTTAGAGATGATCATACAAAATTGATTCTTAAAACTGGGTCAGTCAAGCAAAATAATAAAGCAGTGTTGTTTTCTGCTTACACTGTTCCCTTCATGTGTGTATGGGGAGGAGGGAAACCTGGTCATTTAAATCTGAACCAACTCACCCCATCCACAGGTAGTGTATCAGTGTGCGAGCTATGTCCTACAGGTTCCTCGTGGTACTTCACAAATGTGCAGGTATCTTATTTGTGTTTCTCTCTCACTGTTTTTTTTCCCCTGCACTCCACACCTTTGTGAATGAAAAATACCTGCAGCATTGAAATGTAAAATTTAAAATTACTTGTTTAAAATTGAAAGTAACCATTGCATCTGTAGACTGTATACCCTAAAATATTTGTGCTGTAGTTTTTTTTTCTTACAATTAAAAAAAAAATTACATACTTTTACAGCAGATGCAGCAAATAAGTTTACAGTAACTCAAATGCAATTTAAAATGCAAGGAAAAATACAAGTTTATGAAAATTAATGAATACAGTGATTGAATTAGAACTTTCTAATGATGCAGCCATATTCTGTGTAATAGCATTTCTCCTAATTAATGTTTGTGTATAGGAAAAATAGGCTCATAATCTGTAACGGGATTTTTTTTTTGATCATTTTAATTTAGGAGCACAAATGAGAGCTCAAATATTGTTAATGAGACTGGAAGTGTGTATTAATGAGCAGGAGGGCATTGATCAGTGTGCAGCTATAACTACAAAACCCGATTTGAATTTTTAATCCAGTATTTTTCTTGTGTATTTGAATGTGCAGATTTCTTACTTTATGTTGTAAAAAGGCACCTCAATTGCACTGGTAGATCTGTATTTCTCTCTCAAAAGTACAGGCAATTCTGTAGTTTAAACAGTGCCCTCTTCTGTTGTCCTCCAAAGAGCAACGTTGACCTTCCTAGCACCTATTTATCCTGCTGTTCTCCCGTGCAAAAAAAAGAAGCTGAAATTGAAATGCTTCTAACAATTTTCCAGGTTTTCTAATACTTCTCTCTAAAGAGGTTTTTTGTTTTGTTCTAATTTTTGAGTATCTAAAACAAGAAGGGAAAGTGGGTGGTACATGGATTGGATTTACAGGCTTTCAGATGGAAGGAATTTGAAATAAAACATGCAGTTAAGTTACCTATGCAGTCTCGGCCACCTATAAAAGTGGTTGTGTATGATCTGCAAGAGGGGAGGGATAGGTGCATTGACTGTAAAGAGTTTCCTGATTACTTACATAATTACAGTTGATTGATCTGATCATTTGCTTAACACTAACTCAAGGACTTCAGCCAAATCTGTTAATGTTGCTGACAATACTACAAAGCTAATGACAAACAGGCATCATACATGTGCGTTGTTTCTCTGTGAGACCACTGGACCCTCTGAATAAACAAAACTGATGAATTATAGGCAGCAGTGGTAGTGTTTGCAGATATAAACCACTGTGTAGCCTTTTTAACATGTATTTTGGTTGTCTGTAATTTTGCTTTGTGTGTTTTGCTTGGTGTCTCAGAAAAACACCGTGGCAGGAAAAGAGGTAAAATGTGGTTTTCTAGAGCAACGTTTAAATGACTTAGCATCAGACTACTTGTCCTTTTTCTGCATTCTGGATTATGTATCTTCTACCTTTTGCTGCAAGTGAAATAGTATCTTAAAAATGCCGTATTACTGCTGTTGCTCATCTGCAGAGCAGTATCTTACTCATGGAATGGAGTGACCTTTAAGAAAAACCTGTATGATCTTATAAAAGACTGTCTTGTAATGCATACACACAAGAAGACCCTTTGTGTTAGACTTTTCATACTTTATTTTAAAATTTCAACGGTTTCACATTTGTTCATTTTGTGGATGTATACAGGCTAAAGAAAGTAACCTAAGAAAAAGCCTCACTCCAGAAAAGAATTTGCAACTTAACTTACAATGCCTGAACTCTGGCATTTAGAAGTTAGGCAGCTAGTAGCTCTAACCATCTTTTAGAGTCAACGTAGACATCTTCAGAGGATGGTTCATGTCATCCTAAGATGAAGATGTAAGGAAAATGAAATAAATCACCCAAAGGTGGAGCCTGTTTCTCCTTCATTTGCTATAAAGATACCATGTAATATCTAAGTCCTGAGCTCATTAACTCATGCTTTACTGCCCAAAAGTAGGGGAAGTAAATCCTGCCCTATTTCCCAGATACTCTTCAGACCGCTGGGATCCAACTAAGTGCTCTTAAGACCTGGCAATTTTAATGAAGACAATAAGGAACTTCATGAATGTGGCAGGATCTTAAGAACAGGAAATAGGAAACACGTGGTTGAAAATTCTCAGCTGGTACATTTGTGGAAACTTGTGCAAAGGGTATCATAGGAATTAAAAAAAAAAAAGTCTGGAAATCTTCTGTCAAGGAAAATAGAACTGACTTCAAATCAGAGTTAATAGTTGTTACTGGCATCCTTGCAGGACACTTCCATCTTCAGCTTTATTTGCATGATTTATCTTGGTCTATTGATTTTAAGGAGGTTGTCCTTCACAGAGACCTTACTTTTTAATAATTGTTACAGTGGGTATGTTCTGTTTACAAGTGTAAAAGAAGCATTAGGAAAAAAAAAGTGTTTTGAAAGCACATCAAGAAGGCTTTTAGCCTTTTTTTGCTCCAGAGGAAGATGAGCCAGACAGTGATTCCTTTATGCATTACGAAAACTTTATCTTTGAAAATACACCCAAATACTATTTCGGTTACCATGTTCAAAAGTTCACACTTCCTCCTTGCCATTTCTCCAAGACTCAAATTTAACATACTTCTTCCCCAGAGAGAGGTCTGAGCTGTGACCAGGATCTAACTTAAATGACAATGTGGAATTGATCGGTGCATTTAACATTATTACTTACTAATTGTGTCAAATTTGGAGAAGTTATTTCTGAAAGCAAGGGTTTTATATATCTTTGTTTCTTTGAATTTTCAAAATGCCTTAGGACTTGATTCTTCTCATTTCTCCTTTGCTCTTACTGGTAGAATTGCCTGACATGTTTTTGAGAGAGAGTAGAAATATGGTAACCTTATCTGTTTTACTTTTCTTTTTTGTTAAAAGACTGTGTTTGGCAATTCTGGTCACCTTGAAATCAGACTTTTGAGTTGCATTTGTGAGAAAGAAATATTTTATAATAGACTGTATTTGAGTTTTATGTTTTAGGAGGAATTATAATTTACAAAATTGTGCGGAGTTTATCAGGTTTTCAAGTACTGTTACTATGGTAAGTTCTTAAGAAGGGAGCAGCTGGTGCATACTTGCAGGTACTGCTTCCCAGAAACCATCTTGACCTCCCAAAATCTGTTTCTGAAAGTATCTAGTCACATCCAAAGATTTGCCATACATACTGTCTTGGAGATAAGAAGACAAGTACCAAATTTTTGTTTTGTGTAATGTATATTGTTTATTTGCTTGTGCACTGAGCTACACGTACTGCATGTTTACTATGTTACTTGGAAATACTAATCTTTCAACTGCTGGTTAAAAAACGTTACACGTCATCTCGCAAACTCAAATTTTGTAATATGAAAGGCTTCACTAAACAGAATTGAATTTTGCATTCCATCATATGTAGCTAAATGTCAATATTGTTATGGAAAATAATAATTTTTTTTGCTGTGAAAATAAGTTCTATTTTTACAGCAGGTAATGAATTTGAAGAAGATCTTGAGATTCTTGAAGAGGCTGCTTTACAGGTATACTGCTGCTTTTTTTTTTTTCCCATTGCAACATGTTTCAACACATAATTGCAGTGAAACTTTTTGACTGCTGCAGAAAATAATTTGTAGGATTTTTGTAATAGGAGGGAATCTGGCTTGTTATAAAACAGTTTGAGAGTCTTAGAGAAGTTTAGTGCTTACGTTAAATCTTTTTTAAAATAAATCTGCTTAGAAATAGGCATAAAATGTCACAGAGGAAGTTAGATGACCAAATATATTTCAAAATATGTGTGTCTGGCTTAGGCTGCATGATTTAACAAATTGTAGATGTTACCAAAATTAATCCCGCACATGTCTTTGTAATTGCGGAAATAAAATCACTTTTTCAGTTGAACGGTAACATTTATCAAGTCCCAAGTGATATAATTGTAGTGTTCTGGATTGATGATACATTTTATTTGTTGTGATGCGTCCTTATGCTGGTCAGTAGCTCCCTAATTATAGCCCTAGTTGATGATGCACAGTGAAGAAGGGGTTTTCACATTCTGTGTCTCTCTCCTAATTATCTACAGGGCAACTGTTTTAAAATTTATTTCTCAAAGTACTTGCTGGAAAATCATATGAGTGCTAGAGTATGACAAACAGAAACTGTCTAGGAGAAATCAGATGTTCCTTGAAAGAAATACTTTTTTTCAACAATCTGTTCTGGGACCCACTGTGTTCTAATTCAAAACGTGATACACCAAAATGTTTATACACCAACGCACGCAGCATGGGGAACAAACAGGAAGAATTAGAGATCTGACAGAAGTCATTGCTGGGCCGCTCTCCATCATCTTTGAAAGGTCCTGGAGAACAGGCGAAGCGCCTGAAGACTGGAGGAAAGCCAATGTTGCTAAAGTTATCAAAAAGGGCAAGAAGGAAGACCGGGGAAACTACAGGCCAGTCAGCCTCACCTCCATCCCTGAAAAGATGATGGAACAGCTCGTTCTGGGCATCATCTCAAAGCATCTGGAGGAACAGAAGGTTATCAGAAGTAGCCAACATGGATTCACCAAGGGGAAGTCATGTCTGACTAATCTGATAGCCTTCTACGAAGGCGTGACTGGATGGATAGATGAGGGGAGGGCAGTGGATGTTGTCTACCTTGACTTCAGCAAGGCTTTTGACACTGTCTCCCACAGCATCCTCATAGGCAAGCTTGGTTGGATGAATGGACAGTGGCATGGATTGAAAACTGGCTGGCAGATAGAGCTCAGAGGGTTGTGATTAGTGGCACAGAGTCTAGTTGGTCTGTGACAAGTGGTGTTCCCCAGGGGTCAGTACTGGGTCCAGTCCTGTTCAACATATTCATCAGTGACCTGGATGAAGGGATAGAGGGTACCATCAGCAAGGTTGCTGATGACACCAAACTGGGAGGGGTGGCTGACACAGCAGAAGGCTGTGCTTGACCTGGACAGGCTGGAGAAGTTGGGCAGAGAGAAACTTCATGAAGTTCAACAAAGGCAGGTGTAAGGTACTGCACCTGAGGAGGAGCAACCGCATGCACCAGTACAGGTTAGGGGCTGACCTGCTGGAAAGCAGCTCTGTGGAAAGGGACGTAGGAGTCCTGGTGGACAACAGGATGACCATGAGGCAGCAGTGTGCCCTTGTGGCCAAGAAGGCTAATGGCATCCCAGGGTTCATCAAGAGGTGTGTGGCCATCAGGTCACGGGAGGTTATCCTCCCCCTCTACTCTGCCCTGGTGAGGCTGCACCTGGAGTCCTGTGTCCATTTCTGGGCTCCTCGGTTCAAGAAGGACAGGGAGCTGCTGGAGAGGGTACAGCAAAGGGCTACAAAGATGATTAGGGGGCTGGACCATCTTTCTCATGAGGAAAGGCTGAGGGACTTGGATCTTTTTAGTCTGGAGAAGAGAAGGCTCAGAGGGAATCTCATCAATGCCTGTAAATACTTAAGGGGAGGGTTCTGGGAGGATGGCACCAGTCTTTTTTCGGTGGTGCCCAGTGATAGGACAAGAGGTAATGGGCACAAACTTGACCATAGGAGGTTCCATCTAAACAAGAGGAGGAGCTTTTTTCCTTTGCGGGTGGCAGAGCACTGGAACAGGCTGCCCAGAGAGGTGGTGGAGTTTCCAACTCTGGAGACATTTCAAACCCGCCTGGATGCCATCCTGTGCAAGCTGCTGTAGGTGTCCCTGCTCTGGTAGTAGGGTTGGACTAGATATCTCCAGAGGTCCCTTCTAACCCCTGTGATTCTGTGAGCTAGGAGTGTGCTCATTTTCGGTTTTAGTCCTGTCTGTTAAATATTTTATGCATCTTTCTAGCTTCCTTCCTTTTTTTTTTTTCCCACTTTGTCTCACCCAAAAATACCTTTTTTTAAGAGATCTGCCATTCTATAAGTTAGATCTCTAGCCTTTTATTTTCTTTTGGAACATGCTTGTTGGTCACATTTTCAGAACAGCTTTCTTCATTCTTCTGGTCACAATTCAGCAGTTTAGGATACTCTTAACATGGAAGTGCATGTTACCTTATTCTTTCTTCCAGAAATTCTCTCTCAACTCACACTCCTTTAATCTCATTTGATATAAATTACTGTTTTATAGACTGAACTGACTTTTTTTTTAAGCTTTCATCAGAGTGAAGTTTATCCTATCTTTTCCTACTTGAAAGGTTTTCAGTGCCCAAAATGTCTGTGCCAGTTGTGTCATATTATGAGAAAGTGTTTACGTGTAAGATACTGAAAAGCTGTTTTGTCTCTGTCCTTTCATCCCCACCCAAATCCCCATTAAAAAAAAAAGGTGTGCAAATCTCACTCCGGCATTCTCGGGAAAGGCTTAGCACTATCTCACTCACCAACCATTTTGGAAGCTCTTGAAGGAAGCCTTCCACTGCAGGTACAAAGCAACGAGCAGTCATTTCTGGAGGATTTCATTGCTTGTGTACCAGGATCGAGTGGTGGACGACTTGCAAGGTAAAAAAATTGTGCTGCGTGAATAAAACTGTTACTTCATAGTTTTAACATCTAAGTTTTGCAACAAAATAAAAAATCTTTAGTTATGTGTTAAATCAAAAGCTGTGTACTGTTACTTGTCTATACAGCTAGCTGTAGAACTTTAATAGTTACATCAAGTATTAGTTAAGTAAACCTATTTGACCATAGTGTTTCTATTAATATATTAGGTAAAAGCATTTAAGTATTCAGATCTTCTGCATCCTTTCTTAGCTGGAAGTTGTGTTTGTACAGAGTAAGAATTTTATCTTTTGAGGGCCTGTACGAGATTTTAATATTGTTTGTCTCACTCTAGGTGGCTTCAGCCAGATTCATATGCTGATCCTCAAAAAACATCATTGATTTTGAATAAGGATGACATTCGATGTGGTTGGCCAACTGTTATTACAGTACAAACAAAAGACCAGTACGGGGATGTTGTTCATGTTCCTAATATGAAGGTAATTATTGTCATCTTGGCTGTTCTTATACTTCGTCATGCTTTCGTGTAGTATTTGTTGTAGATATTTCACAGAATACTCCTGTATAGGGCAGAAAATAGTATTTGTAAATTCAGTGCAGTTGGACTTTCTTACCTCTAATCCACAAAATTTCCAAATTCTGTATTATGCCAACACCATTTCATGCAATTTATACCTTGTCTGTAATGAGCTACGTGTGTGTAGCTTGTGGAAATAATCAGTTGTAGATGATGTTTGATCGGGATGATATGTAAGGTGACAGGAATTCATTTTTTAACTTGTAAGCCAGGAAAGAGTATTATAAATTTTAAACTGAATAAATGTGATGGAAAAAAGAATCGGAAGCACACTGGTGGATCGTTTTATAGTCACTTTATTTTAGACTAGAACAGCACTTCCCCCTTTTCTGTTTCAAATATTTGAAAGTTCCTGTAGACTTATTTGGTTGTTTTTTTGTTGTTCTTGTTGTTAAAGTACTGGAAAGGAAGTATTCATGACAGCCTCAGCTAAAATTGAAGAACCCTTGCAGGCTTTGGAATAAAGTGTATGGGATATGTATAAAAGTTGGCTGCTTGATCTGAAGTAGCAAAGCATGCAAACAAACCAAATTGAACACAAAACATTTTTCACATTGTTTTAATAAATTAGGTTACAGCTGTGTTTTAAAGCCCACTGTTACTCTGGAGTAGTATGAATATTTTTCAAGACTTGCTTTTGTTTAAGCCCAAAAGTAGGTGAAGTAACTTATACAAAGGTGTAATTCCTGTCATAAGAACTCTCAAATCTATTCTTCGTATAGGATGTAATAATTGAGAGTTATCTTACACAGCTCATCTTAGCAGTAAATGCATTAATGAACTGTAAGTCTACAACAGTAACACAAGAATTGGTCACAAACACAGCTTGATTGCAATTTAAATGTCTGGTTACTGACTTAAATGTGTGACAAAGGAAGTAGAAAACTTTTTAAGTAGTGATTTTACTCAATCAGGAAAAGGTTATGTCAAAATATACATATCAGAATTGTTGCTGGATTTCTTGTTTAATTACTATTTTTCTTCATGAATGTATTAAAGTAAGAAATCGTAATTCAATTTAATCATTCTGTTGGACTCATTCAGTGTGCAGTCTGCTGATGTAACTTCCAGTAAATTAAATGCATTTTAGTGCAGATTTAAGATGAGCAGTGAGTAAACTTTCCAGATAGTCTGTTCTTCCTCAGAAAACTAAGTACAGCAAACTCTGTTACCTGCACTAATGGAGGTCTGTGGTCTCTCTGGGGAAAAAAAAAGTCAGATAAAATATGTGTTAAACGTGCTGATGTATTAGGGTGACAGACCTAGCCAAGATCCAATCTGGCCACTGCTGATCCAGATCTCGCAGGCCCTGATGACTCACTCTGAAACCTGTGCACTTGTTTAGAAGGCTCTCTTCCCGACTTTGAGCATTTTCTATTGTGGGAAAATGTAACTAGGCATACCAGACAACATGCTGCTTCCCAGGGGGTGCTCTGGGACTGGCAGAACTGACGCTGGCCTTTACTGATCATGTGCAAAGTCAACTGGGTGCTTCTCTCCTGTACATTCACGTGTAGACAGCTGGATTTACAGTGAGTGCTCTAAGCAATTCTGTCACTGTACGTTATCGGATCTAAAAGAATGTGTATGTATGTTTTCTCCCTAAATCGTCTTCTGTATTCCACATCTTATTGCAGGTAGAAGTCAAAGCTATTCCTGTTTCTCAGAAAAAAACATCTTTGCAACAAGAACAAGTTAAAAAGGTGCAACGGATACCAGGGAGTCCTGCAACAGCTGCTTCCCCTAGCAGTGATATGACCTTTGGAGGACTTCCTTCACCAAAGCTTGACTCCTCGTATGAGCCAATGATAGTAAAAGAAGCTCGGTATATTGCCATTACAATGATGAAGGTAAATTGCTGTCATTTTAGCTGTGTAAATATGCAATTCAGCATTCAAAGTGTGTAAAGGTATACAAAGAAGGAAAAACGTATATTTCAGTTTGGTCACAATCTAAAAACACATTGATTACAAATTACTTTCAATGTGTTTAACTTCAGCAGAAAACCAGGTGCATCAAAAGGGCCAATTGCCTAAACTCTAAAGCAGTTATAAACTGGATTAGCATTTAAAAAGAAAAGTTGTCTTTGATTTTGATTACACCGATTAACAAACTAGTCTGAGTCACTAAGGAGAAATGAAAACAGCTATTGAAATGGTGGAGGGGAAGTCAAATCAGTGTATCCATATAGAGTTGGAGTGTTGCAGTGAATCTATATCAAAAGCTATAACTGGTGAACATAGGAAAAAATAGGAGCCAGCATAGTAAAGAGACTATATGAATGATTTGTGTATCAGTGCACAAATATTAAACGACATCTGTTGAAATCAGCCACCGTCAAATGGATCAGCTCAGAGACTTTGGCAGCAACACCTTTTAAAGAGGTGAAAACTGAACAGTTAGTGTTGATTTGAGTGTATTTTAGAACCCACGATATATTCACATATACATAACATTGACCCAGTTAAGAGATGTGGACATGATGTGTATAACTAGTGATTAGACCATTTAGTAAGACATGTTTCATCAGGACTTAAAGAAGGATAATACTTAGTATAGTTAATATGGACTTATGGAGGGGGCGAAATCAGCAAACTAGCATCTTCTGGAGCATACAGAGTTGTTTTCTAGAGAGGGTGGTGCTGCAGGAGCTATGTGTAAATAGCGCAGCAGGCTACTAAATAGCATCTTAATAGATCAATAAAGGAGCTCTGAAATAAATATGGTGTACAACAAATAATTTAAAAACTTGTTAAATCACATGTCTGAAAAGATATTTAGAACTAGGGAGTGTATATCAAGCAGACAAGTGTGGTTTATTTGGTTGGGTTTTTTACGTAGGGTACTGCAAAGATTACTTCTTGGCTTGATACTGCTTGGTATTTTTACCAGTGACTTGAGGGGGAGCGGGAATTACATTATTTATTCAAAGTTGGAACCCAGATGGGATTTTTGATAACCATTGTCCACAGGCACCTGCTGCTACTTTTCCACTAATAAGTATTAGACCTGCTCACACAGATGTTACAGTAATGCACCTTGCAATGCATTAGATACTCTGGAGTAACTGACTGTGGAGCATGTCAAGGTGTCCAGAAATTACTCTCTAAATTTGATGGACCCTTTGAGTGAGGAATGCTTGATGTTAGTTAGTTTTTAACTTGAATCAGGCTAAGATAAAATGAAAATGCAAGTATTCATTTAAAATCATCTTAGTAGATAATAACAGTGCAAGTGTTTGTAAAGGTAAAAGTGAAAAAGTAAAAGATGCAGACAAAGGTAAAATATAAAAAGTCTGTACTTTTTGAAACATTCTTGACTTCTACATTTAACATCTTTTTCGGGAATCTTCCAGAGGTTCCTTTCAGATTAAGTTTTTTCCATCCAAAACTTTTAACTAACTCTTTTTGTGTTTGTTTGCTTTTTATTCTGAAGAGAGCTGGTATTTTGCTGCTTAACTTAAGGACTGTCTGACATTGTGGGAAGTGCAGATGTGTTACCTGTTGTTCTTGATTAGCTTATTAACAACTGTATTTGTTATAGTTTGAAGAAACCGTAACAATTTTTTGTTGTTGAGACATCACGACACCTGATGACTCCTTCCCGCCCGGGAAGGGGAATCAGAAAAAACAAGGAAACCTGGGGGTTGAAATATAAAGAGATTTAATAGAATAAGACTAAATAATTAGCATTAATAATACTAAAGAACCAATATGATCCCAATACCAATATAAAATATACGAGGATTATACTCAGCCAGTTCTACCAGTAGGAAGCTGTGCACTCCCAGCAGTGGACAGCAAATATTGGACACTGCGAGCACTATGGCTTCAGGAAGACAGGAGGGCCTCAGGGGTCTGGCGCTGGGACAAGAAGTTCTCAGGATTGCAGCCATCATGGATGAGAAACTCCTTAGCAAACCTTCCAATTTATGTTGAATGTGTTGTTCATGGTATGGAATAATTCTGTTGGCCGGCTAGGTCAAGTGCCCAGGTCTTGCTCTTCCTTGTCCCTGCTCCTGGCTAGCTCAAAAATACTGAGATCTTGAAATCCACATACCATAGCTGGCTATAAAGTAAATATTTGTACAAATTCAGATGCTAGAGTCTTCTAAAAATGCATTTTTCCCTAGCATTATAGGAGACCTTACCAAAAAGTAAAAATTACTGAAAGAGAAATTAATCCTGTGTCACTCAAACCAGGACAGTACTGATTCAAGAAATTGTAAAAATTTTCTTCTACTCCCTCCTTGCATTACTGAGCCCACTCATATCAGTGTAAAATGCAGATGTCCCCTGACCAGCCTGCATGTTGTAATAGTACTTGATAGAAACATCCAAATATGATGAGAAACTGTAGCTTCTCACCTCATGACAATGAATTGACGTGTTTGGAGGACTGGTAGCCAAAACCACATCTTGTAGAGAGACCCAAAATGGCTGATCTGCATGTATGTGCAAATGTTCTTATCCTACCTCTTTTCCCCCTGTTGTTTTTGATTTAACATGTGAATCTGGTAACTTGGCAACCATTGTGGCCCAGAGGTATTCTGGCTGATGTACTTCGTGCAGTTCTGGGATTACAATTATCTACTACTTATGGGGCTTTTCAGTACAGTCATTTCACAAGAAACTGTGAAAGTAAACCATTTTGTTTCTAGTGGGAATCAATTTAAATATCACCTCAGTATAGAGGGAATTTCTTCTTCGCTTTGAGTAGAAAGAAAGAGGAACCAAAGTTCCACTGGCAAATCCAGTGGGCTGGTTTGGAGTTTCTGACCTGCAACACATTTGTCTTCTTTTCTTCACATGGTCTTCAATCCACTCTCTGCTGATCTCAAAGCTACTGTATCCCATATATCTTCAGATTTCCTCAAGCCAAGCACCAGTCAGCCATACCCACAGCAGTAAGAGAGGCAGTGTTTGGCCTATTGGTGACGGTAGCATGAGTTGTTAGGCATTCTGGACCTTGTTTTTTATGTCACCATCTCCTTTCTCTTCAAATAGACATCTAAAAAGATTTCTGTGGCCAGGCAGGACAGTGCAGTCTTGACTGCATCTTGTTCTATCGACAGTGTACACTTACTGGCAGGTCATGAGATAGAGGATGTTTCAGGTAGTTTCAGGGAGTTTATCCCTTTTTCTGCCAGTCTACAGAACTTGGTAAAAGAATTTCAAGAGGATCCTTTATTGATGAATCTAGAGATGTCTGACTCCCCTAGGCAAATAGGTAGGATTGTGCTCTCTGCCTACATTTGGAAGCTATAGGAGGAGGCTACAGAAAGCATTGGAAAAGTCCTGGGTCACAGACAGCTCAAACTAAAAACTCCAGAATCTCAGAGATTTCTGCACGTTGGTGGACAGAGCCCAGATTATGTCAGATAAGGCAACTGTTTGCATTGCTTGAACTGTCTCTGATTTTTCTCTGCTGGGAGAACAGTGAAGTCTAGCCTTTATAAGTGGTATCTTATGTACTTTATGCTTTCTGAATGGCATATGGCTGCTCCCCAGCTGTTTAAGGCGTGTTTTCTAAATTTCACTTAATAATCTGACAGCATTCTGTCAAATCCTTACCTCCATCCGTGCTCAGAACAGATGTATGCACTCTGTCTTTCATTTTAAAGTGATTACTGAAAAGCTTCCTTTCTTTTTTGTTCTGTGACATATGTTTAGTTTATCATGATTTGGTTTATTTCGAAGGCAGTGATTTCATAACAGTTTAGGCTTATGTATCCCATCCGTCTTCTGGAAAGCATATGGTCTCAGGCTAGACTGGGGAAATAAACTGGCATAAACTATTTACTTTATATTTTTCAGGTTAGTTTTCTACTGGCTTAGTTGCCTTCTCATGGGAGATTATAGAAAAAGCACAGTCAGACTCTTCTTGGACTTGCACAGGGAAAGGTTATGGGGCAATGGGCACAACTGGTCAAAAGGGAAATTCCGGCTACGTATTTGGAGGAAGAAAATTACAATGAGAGTTGTCAGCACTGGAATACGCTGCTCAGAGAGGCTGTGGAATCTCTGTCCATGGGGATACTCAGAACTGGACTGGATACACCCCTGAACAAACTGACCTAATTTGGAAGTTAGATGTAATTTTTGAGGGTGGCTGTACTTTGAGCAAGAGGATGAGCTCTTAGCTCTGGAGATCTCTTCCAGCATAAATTGTTGTATACTTCTATGGTATGCAAAATTAGGAGAGCTATATGGTGATACCATACCAGCACAGACTTAGATTGACTTAAATTGTCATGGTGCTGTATCCCTTAGATGGTATGTGGTTATTTGTGCCTACAAGGAAGTTGAAATCTAGCTTTTTAAAATAATTTAAAGGGGGTTTATGCAATTGAGATTGGAAGAGATTCAAATACTTGACTGTGACCAAAGCTTTTGTTAGCAATAAGTATCTTTATTATCTAAGTAATGGCAATTTAAAGGGAAAGTGAAGATACTTGTTTCATGTATGTATATATATGTGTGTGTGTTTCTGTGTTTTGGAATTGGTTTCTGGTTCCGTGCTCAATGTTTCTGGTGAGTGTAAAATGGAATTAGTATGTTCGTTGAGGAAATACTCTGCTTTCTCTTATTCATGAGTTTAGTATAATTGGTAACTATTGATTTTATGTTTGTTGAATTTCATCTGTTTATAGGCATATGAAAATTATTCTTTTGAAGAACTACGCTTTGCTTCACCAACACCAAAGAGGTAAATATTAAAGAATTACTTTTTAATAGGGACTAAAATTAGTAAATTTAGAGATTCTGTTTAAAATCTTTCATTCTTACTTGTTTTAATGTTGATTCCTTATTCGTATTATCTACTCTTTGAATGTGTTCTTTCATCATTTGCTATAAATAAATGTGGTACAGAGGTTTATAACTTCTAAATAATATGGGATTAGTACATTGGATGGGGGGAAATGGTATTTAGATGATCTGAAAGGAAAAAAAAAAAGTTTCCAAACTATTGCAAACAATTTTTAAGATGACAGTAATTGTTTAATGATTTTAATTGTTTTGTTTATGCCTAGACCCAGTGAAAACATGTTGATCAGAGTCAATAATGATGGTACATACTGTGCAAACTGGACTCCTGGAGCTGTTGGTCTCTATACCATCCATGTTACTATAGATGGCATTGAAATAGGTACTTAACTTTCACTATACTTTAGCAGAAATTTATATTATATCCAGTTTGTATACCGATAAATGTCTTGGTACTTACGGGATTTAGTGTTAAAGTTCATAAAGGCAGAAAAGGATCTGGGGGTCCTGGTGGACAGCCGGCTGAACATGAGCCAGCAGCGTGCCCAGGTAGCCAAGAAGGCCAACGGCATCTTGGCCTATATCAAGAATAGTGTGGCCAGCAGGAGTAGGGAAGTGATTGTGCCCCTGTCCTCAGCGCTGGTGAGGCCGCAGCTTGTGTCCTGTGTTCAGTTTTGGGCGCCGCAGCCTAGGAGGGACATTGAGGTGCTGGAGCGTGTCCAGAGAAGGGCAACAAAGCTGGTGAGGAGTCTGGAGAACATGTCTTTTGAAGAGCGGCTGAAGGAAATAGGGTGGTTTAGTCTGGAGAAGAGAAGGCTGAGGGGAGACCTTACTGCTCTCTACAACTACCTGAAAGGAGGTTGTAGTGAGATGGGAGCTGATCTCTTGTCCCAAGTAACTAGTGATAGGACAAGAGGAAATGGGTTCAAGTTGCACCAGGGGAGGTTTAGGCTGGACATGAGGAAAAAATTCTTCACTGAAAGAGTTATGAAATATTGGAAGAGGCTGCCCAGGGAGGTGGTTGAGTCACCATCCCTAGATGTGTTTAAAAGTCGTGTAGATGTGGTGCTTAGAGACAAGGTTTAGTGTCAGACCTGGTAGCGTAAGGTCAGTGGTTGGACTAGATGCTCTCAAAGGTCTTTTTCAACCTAAACGAATCTATGATTCTATAAATAAATCTAGCACCCAAGTTCCAGTTCAGAAGCCTTCTATCTAATTCCCTCTTCTTTCTCAAAAAAAAAAAAAAGACCGCAGCTATTCTTTCCTTGAAATAGCAATATATTTGGCAAATCATGTATTTATAATGTGGTTGGACTACAAGATTAAGAGAGTTTCTTATTCTCTGCTCTCTGTGTTGCAAGAAAAATGTCTTGTTTCAGTGACAAGAGAATGAGAGATACATAGTTAAAGGGGAAAAAAACCCAAACCACTGAAGAACCAAGGAAAAGGGAAAATTGTTGCTGACCATGCAGGAGTAAATAATGTCATTTCTTCTGTGGAAAATTGAGAAAGTGTGGTGTTAATTGAAACTCTACCCTAAGTTTCAGTTATTTGTACTAATTTTAAATGGTTTGGGTTTCTTCCTTGCTGAAAATCTTTTAGCTGTATTTTAGCTGTCTTGCTGGTCCTGGGGACTATAGCATAAGATACTGTAATATGCCATGGAAAGATTCCTCCTTCAAAAAATGTCTGTATCTTGAATCGTCACTTGTTAATCTTGCTGGTGATATGGTAAAGATAGTAGCAGAGGCATTGTAGTTAGGCCAAGAGCTCGTAGGAGGGATTAAGCAAGTTTGCCAGGACCAGCAATTCCTCTTTGCCAATACTGTACAGCACCTTTTGCAAGTGATGTGATCCTCATAAATACACATAAACATAATGTGCATAGGATTGGAATGGGATACTCAGTTTTGTGTGTTACCTACAGAAGATAAAATTAATAAAAGATGGTTATTAATAGTTATCTTTGTTCCTCAAACCAGAACATAGCTTCTAGTGTACTTGATTGTATTTTTTTCTAGTGTGCCAACCCTGGAGACAAAATTTACCCCATAGTTGAAGTCAGCTTTGTTATATTTGTACACAAATTCGAACATGTGCATTCATTGCATAGGCTTAACTTTTAGAAATGCTAGAATAGAGTTGTTAACCTTAGTTATTAAACAGGTGAGAGTATCCTTTAATACTTATCTATGCCATCTTTCTTCAATGTTACTTCTGCTCTGGTTCAATCATAGTATCTTACTATCTCCTCTCAAGCTTTCATGTACCTGTGCTTGACCCGTAATTCTCTCAACTTTTAACTGCTTAAGTCATAGTAGAACTTAGTTTCTTCTATGTTTCAAACCTTTTGCCTTCTGGATAGTTCTAGATTCCTTCTGTTACTGCCACACTTGTTTAAAAGAAGATTAATGAAACCAACAGGTTTATCACTAGGTCTGGTTACTTCTTCTCAAGTTGTTGCTCTTCAAAGGGAGACCATGTAAAATTAAACAAAAACCCCAAAAGATCTGTCCAGGCTATTAAGTTTTTTTAGTTTGGCTTTAATGGTGATTGCTGAAACAATTTCTTTTAAGATTATTACTCAAGGTTATATCCATCTGTTACTTAAGTTTGAACTGTTTCTTTACATGTATTTTTCTTCATGATCTGAGAATATTACTGTGTTAAGATATTTTCCAGCACTTTCTGTTTTTTTAACAGTGTTGGTAATTAAAGATGCTGGCTCTTTACGTTATAGGCCTTTTCTGGTTGTGTAACTTGGGTTCAGAAGCTCTTACCTGTTTCTCACGTTTTGTGATTAGCATCTGCAGCAGTACCACATGCAGAAGCTACTGCCTTTCCAAGAGCTTTTAGTTGCACCCCTCAAACATTCAACTCTTCTGTGTTTACCATTCCTTGAAACATACGTTTACGGACCGTATTAGGATACAAAACTACCTAATAGTGCTGTGTACATAAGGTATGACAGGTATCTATTAACAACATGAAATTATATATCTGTAAATCTCCACATGTGAAGATACAAATGTTGAGAAAGTAATACTTTGCACTATGGAGCAACTGCAAGTGTTGTTCATGGCAGACAGATAAGCAAGTGGTTATTTTGCCTGCTCTGAGTTGTAACACAGATAAACTGTAGTTACTGTTTAACTGATATAACCCTTTATATTTATTTTTTTTAAACTTAGTCTTTATTTGCTTATAGATGCTGGACTAGAAGTGAAAGTAAAAGATCCTCCAAAGGGAATGATACCTCCTGGAACCCAACTTATTAAACCAAAAGCAGAGCCTCAGCCAAACAAGGTTTGGAGAACTGAAAAAAACACAACCCAGATAGTTATATTTGGGTGGGATTATATCGCTGTTTCATACATACTTTATCATGTTATAGTGGTGCAAGACTTAAGGATATTTGCAAATCACTTTAATGTGCTGAATGGAATGAAATTAGTATATTGGATAATGTGAAAGATATTTATTCCATTTTCTTTCTGTCTATCTATTAATAAAACTGTTAGAAGTTCTACAGAAACTCTCGTGAGTCTTGGCTTGTCACACAAACATTGTGCAACCATTATGAAAGCCACAGGCTGCATTCTGCACCATTACCAGTTCTTTTTCTTTGATATTGTACTATGAAATTAATTGTACAAAGGGCTTTACAAAGATTTTGCTTTGTGATAAGGATCTTTTTTCCATCAATATAAAATCCAAAATTAGTTTCTTTAGTGATATCATCCTTTCTTAGAAGATCATGATTTTATTTTTAAAAGTTATCCTTTCTGTAGCTTTTGACTTCCTCACTTCACCTTATCATTCCACCATGAAGGACTAAAGTAGACACAAATAAAGGTGGTGTGGCAGTGCTGTAAGGAAAATGCCCAGATGAGGGAACCATCTTCCACTTCCTTTTAGATATGAAGGGAAGGGATATTAAATGAGGCTCTGAATCTTTTAACGGAATAAACCTGTATTAAAAGATGTGGAATTCTAAAACACCACAAAGTTATCCTTCCCTGTCTTACTACAGCTGCAAAGGTGGCTAAGAAATACATGGTTACAAAAGGGATCAGGTGTTTGCCAACTTCTTACCTATACAGCATGTCCAGATTTATTTGGTTTCCAACTTTCTGAATAGAGACAGTAACTTTGTTGTACTGTTCCCCAGTCTGTAAATGCATCCAGTGTCTGCTTCTGCAACTAACAGGATTCTTTTCCCTGCAGCACCCACACTTCAAATAAAAATAATAAATTTATCTTTAGTTTCCGCACAATTTTGTATCCCTCATCGCATTTTCCCCCCAAAAAAAATATTTCTAGGCTTTCTCACTTCTCTTGGAAGACGACTTCCTGGTTAATTCATTATCTTAATTAAAACTGCCAATTCCTACTGGGTGAGATTCATCTCACAGAACTTAATGATATCTCCATCCAAGCTGATCATCATATGTGTTGTTTGCTGTCACCAAAGTGAGAGACACATCTGGTCTAAGATGAGATGAATTGCTGGATGGAAGTGCTGTCTTTTTTTTCAGTTATTACAGTGGGAATTGAGGTGACTGGTTCATACATAATAGCTACATTTTGTTAAGTAACAGTCTTCATGACAGTTAAAAATACTTGACAAAATTAAGCCTCTGGTGTTTTGAGGCATTACCTAGCGTTTAATTATCTCCCTGTGGTGTTCTACTTTCATGTCTTGTTTCTTGTTCCAAGTTGTAGTCTCTTTGAAAGAGGAACCATCTTACTGTCCTGTATATAGTGTCTGTAGAGCCTGCTGCAGAAGTACACTAGACCTTTAATGGTAAATCACATTATCAGTCTTCTTTCTTCTGTGTCGTAATAAATCACATAACAAACCAGGTTAGAATAATTCATTGTATGTGAACAGCAGTATTATAAATAATACAGAAAGGTAATTATTGCACGGTGCTCCCTGCTTCTGAAGCCAAGAATGCAGATTAGACACGTATCAGTCAGACACAGTCCAATATATCAAATCATGTTTCACTGAGGAAAAAGGGGCTTAGTTGAGTTCTAGAAGCTTCTTTCTCTTCTTTGTCAGCCTGAAATTTCAGATAGTTATAACCAAAGGACACTAACAATGCATTCTCAATGGTGATCTGTTCTCAACTAGAAACACCAAAATTTAGCATTCAAACCTTACTTGAAGCGCAAGTTGAAAATGGATGCTATGTTATGATTTTGTATTGGTTTCTTCATTCTCTGTTATTTGAAGTCAGGTGAAAATCTGGTTTTCCTGTCCATCCAAGTTGGTAAAGGAGACTATCGTGGTGATCTGTATTCAGCCTGGAGTGTATGACCCATAACTGCTGCCTCCTCATTGACTGTGAAACTTAGATTAACTAATTTGCAGGAAATTCCATTCTACATCCTATTGACGGAAACATCTTTCAAGCTATGTCATGTCTCTCAGGGTAGTTGGAACCAACAAGAAAAAAGCAGTCCTAATTCAGCTGAATTGGATGGGGCAAAACTGGTACTAGAATGATTGGTCACTAACATGTTTTGACTGTTTCTACTGTCTTCACATGACTAAACAAGTACCTAGCATCAATTGCAAAAAAAAAAACAACCACCAAACCCAAAAGCTCTGGGCTGGGACTGGTTTTTTGTATCCCTCCACAGAAGGTTAATCCCCTTGTTCAGGTTGCATTATCCTATACAGCGCACCTTTCTGCGCTGCGAGGTTTTCACATTCACCAAATAAGGAGGCACAGCAACAAAGCTCCTGAAAACTGCTGTGCACTGTAAGGGAGATGTATATGTTAATGGCTATGCCTTTTTGCATTAGTCACTTCTTTTAGTCGAAGTCCAGTTTGTGTATGCTCCGTGGAAGAACTGACTATGGGGGTGTTATAGGACAGAGTTACTGAACTGTTGTGCCATAGAGAAATATTCCAAGCAAAGAGGTGCTGTATCAGGAAAAACACTCAGACAATTAAGTTTTTCACGATGGTCAGAAATGAGTACAAGAGAACTTTTAATCTGTTCTTTGTTGTATTGTCTGTCAGTGGATCTGATCCCTAAACAGTTTGTAGTTACAGCTTGAAGTTTTTTAAGTAGTTAGCTGCTGCAAAGGAGAAAAATGCTCTTTCCATGCCTGTGCGTATCCAAATCTTGAGTGTGAGTTATTCTTCCTCTAAATTCAAGTTACTAATCAAAGTTCTAGCCAGCCCGTCGTATGATTTTTCTGAAGTAACATTTTGGGGTAATAATGCAGGGACCCCTAATTTCCAAGGCTTTGTTTACAGGCTTGTCTGTGTTGAGAATGCTGTCAGCAGTGATTCAGCCTTACATGTTTACAAGGACCCTAGAAGTCTTAGTTTTGCCTGTTGAGAGGAAATCTAAATCCTTGGAGTAACAAGATTGTTAGTAGGCAAAACCTTTGCAGATTGTTAGTAAGCAAAACCATTTTGGATTAAGTTACATCTGAAATTCTTTACATGCTTCTGTTTGGTTTTTGGTTTTGAGGTTTTGTTGTTTTGTTTTTGTTTTTTATGTAAATTAGCCTTCAAATTAATACCATTTCTTAAAATGAATAATGCCTTTAGGAAAAAAAAAAAAAACATGAATTCATGCACTTAGCTGTTACCTTTCCTTACCTGCCTTTTCCTGAGTTTATTCTTTCCATATCATTCTGTGCTTTATGTTAAGTTAAAGATTGAGTCCATACTTCAGTCAATACTTTTTTCAGTTTTATGTGTGGAGTTTGAAAATAACCTTCCAAGAAAAAGGTTTTATACCACATGCATAGAATATATTCACTTTTTAAAACCAGAGACCAAGAGGATGGCTTACATTTGTTCTGTATGGGGCAGTTGCCTGATAATGTGTTTGAATGGTGAAAAAATGATAGTGAATAGCAACAGGGAGATTTAGGGGGCTGTAGTAAATCAAACTAGTAACAAGGAGCATCTGAGCTAACCTTCCTGTGAAAAAGGGAGAAACTACTGAAATAGCTATTTGAAAAATAAAGAAGTAGAAAGATCTGTTCTTCTATTTTTAAATGGATATTTAAACTCTTTAGCTAAGGAAAATATCCAAATTTGGGCCAAAAAGCTGACTAAACAGAATGTTATGGTAGCGCAAATAAGAACTGGTAATCCCAGGTTGATCGGTTACTGGAAATAATTAAATTTGAAACGGCAAAACCCTTGAAACTTGCAAGAAGGAATGGGGGGGGGGGCAGTTAAAACAATCGGAAGCTTGTACTGAGTATTGATTAGTATAACAGAGATCTTTCCAAGACTGAATCAATCCACTTTTAAGGTTTTTTGGAACATCATTATATTATTGGTTATAGTAAAAAAAGTAAAGTTATACACAGCAGCCATGGGAAACTAGCAACAAACTGTAACTCTAAGACTACCGTCTCGTCACTAGCATTTCAGAATCTGTTAAACCTATTTCTTTTTACTCTGAGAGCTCTGTTCCAATTTTTTCTTCCTTACTGTCTTCCTTTGCTTCTCTTAGGTTCGCAAATTTGTGGCCAAGGACAGTGCAGGGCTTCGTATCCGTAGCCACCCTTCCCTTCAGAGTGAGCAAATAGGCATAGTGAAAGTCAATGGATCCATCACTTTCATTGACGAGGTAATTAATAAGACATTTCTGTTGAAAATTGGGCTAAGATGTAAAGTTAATTCATGCAAATAATGCTTTTTTTATGTTTAGATGTTGACATATACAACTTAAGAACGTAAGAGTATAAATTGCAAAAATCTAAATACTTACTAATTTAGCTTTTCAAGCTGTCATTTCCTTTTAATTTACTTACTTGAAAACCTGTGTAACAAACTTCTGAGACTCCAATATGAGGAAACAAAATTCCTTGAGTTCATCCTATAATAATATCTCTAAGGATTTAGCTGTTCATGACTCACTATTTCAACTCTACACAAAAATTCAGATGTAGGTGTCATTTTCATTATGTCTTTCACTTACACTTCTGAAAGATCACTAGTGTGTTAGACTACTATGCATGTATTTTTCTTACAATATAACTTCATATACATGAAATATTTTTGCAATTTATTAAGTTATATCAGCAGTGAAAAAATGGAAAGTGGGGACTTCTGAAGCTTATGAAGGCTTGGCTTGCTTTCCTCTTTTCTCTCAAAGCAACTCTTACTATTGCATGATCTGATTTAAATTTATCTTTGCACCTTGCCTTCTAATAAGATATGCCTTCAGTTGCTTTGAAATTCTGATTTTGTCGATATTTCTCTTTACCTATTCGTATATTCTGTCAGCATAGTGAAGATCATTACTTCCTTGCTACTATTGTCTGTTTGTCTGAAGTCTGTTAATCCTTACTAGCTACGGAACAGTTACAGGAGGGCATGGCTCGTTTTTGTTGCTTGTTTCCCATAGATCCACAATGATGATGGTGTTTGGCTGAGGCTGAATGATGAGACAATAAAGAAGTATGTTCCTAACATGAATGGTTACACTGAAGCCTGGTGTCTCTCTTTTAACCAGCATCTTGGCAAGAGCCTTCTGGTACCTGTTGACGTAAGTAAAAGGTGCCTTTGAAAAATATCCAAAAGTACACTCTATCCTCATTACAAGACTTTCTTTAATTAAGGCTGCAAATGAGTCCTGAGGTAAACAACATTTTAATTACCAAGTACTACCTTATATGTGTTTTCATTTTTGAGGGCTATTGTGTAATGAGGGTGGAGTGTAGAAAGGTTCAAGGCTTTTTACGTTGAAGCCTCTTCTCCTAGAAGGGAAACGAAACTGCAAGGACCACTATAACAGTGTACAAAAGTATAATCATATTAGATTATGGTCTGCACCAGGTGTTTTTGATGCAAGATGTCATTGTCCGTAAAGTAGCCCACTGATGCCATGATTTCAGAAGAGGCTTGCAGCCTGCAATGAATCAATGTAATTGAGACTTTGTAAAAACACTTGAAAAGGTCTTTAGGCTCTATTGGGTTTTGTGTATGTTGTTGTGAGGTTTACACCCAAATCCTTGAGTTGTCAATTTATTAGCTAATCAAAGAATCCCAGAGCATCAAGATGGAGTAAAAAATTGAATTTATAGTAAGAGTACGCATAATTTATCTGGGTAACTTTAATGGTGATCATCACCACTATGGTTCAAAGGTTACACCTTTTCTGTAAACAAGATACGGCTTAAAAAAATTTAAAACGCAGAAAGAAAAAAGTACATTAGCTAAACCAGTGTTTTTCAAAAAATTTATGAAAGTGCAGGCGTTTCTGGCTCATCTGGTTTTGTGCATTCCCCAGAGTGGGCAGTACCTTGGTTTCTTCAAGGCAGAATGTAAGAACCAGATCTAATTGCTAATACAGCTATTTAGATTTGATTGTCCTCTCATATGAGTGAGCTGCTGCAGTAGTTGAAGACAGTTAACAAATATTTGGCCAAATTAAACACCTGCAGCCAGTAATGTCACCCTGTTCATGTTTTCCAGTCACAGAACGACTGAGATATTCCTAGTTCCAGTGACACTGGGCTGTTTGCTAGTAGCCAAATCTGGCAATTCATAAATCCCCTGTGGCTGCAGCCCATGTTCTGCCAAACACTATTATATGATGCAACTAGATCTTCTTCCTATACACCTTCTTGTCTATAAATTATTTGTTGTTATAACTCTATTTGGAGATTTCTTTCAATGAAATCCTCATTTTGGGAAGTACTTTCATATTGCATTTGGCAAGCAAATTACTTCTGTACTCAGTCATCAGTCACATGAACGCTACGACGACAGGCATATTTATCTAGTTTGCTGTAGAACGTATGAAAAAATTGAAAAAATACAAGCTTTGCTTAAAACCTTGCTTGTATTTTTGGCCTTAGAAATGGATACTCATTAGAAAATAGCTATAGTGTACTTCCACAAAACATTAATATTTGTATGCAGCACTATTGTAAGCCTGGATGGGTGTTACATTTTGTCAGATTTTATTTAATTTTTTCTATTCCTAATGCTTTTTTACTTGCTGAGGGGAAAAGTTTTGAGCTCAGTAGTCATATACATGGTTAGCAAAAGCTTACTGGTTGGTACATTTCAAATAGCTCTAGTACACACTTACTTCTAGAGAAGAACATACCCTGTGCTCTCTGAGAAAAGCTTGAAAGGAAATGGCTGTCATAAATAAGTAAACTGAGTATTCAATCTTGATAATATAATCTTGATAATTCATTTGAACAGGTCAAGTACAATGAAATTTGAAAAACAGCTTTTAGTTATCATACGTTTCACTCTCAATGCTTCTGTAAAGTTCCGATAAAATATTATAGATCTTTTTTTCTTAAACAGTGCTGTGAATTAGTTTTGATACCATTTGAACTATTAGGAGTTGGTAGACATCACCAGTTTTCTTTTAACTTACCAGTTATATTACATCCTTAATGGCACAAGGTAAAAGTCGCATTCTTAGCTTCTGATCAGTAAGCAGCCAGGGGCCAACATAGCAAAAGTCTTACAAAAGCAACTATTATAATAATATAGCTATGTCTAATGAGATGTGTTTTGAGCTAGTTTCAGATGGAAGGTTTCTTTGCATCTCTTTCATATTTTCAAATTTTTGAAAGGACTTAGCGTGTCCTGAAGCTATTTAATTTCATTATAACCATATTTAAGCATTAAGATTTGTTGGTTTGATTCATAATAAGAGGAAAAAGGAAAAAAATGTTCTCTAACATTTTCTTTCTTAAAGGCCACAAAACAAAAGTCAAGGTTCAGTTGCTTGCTTTTGAATGCCTTAGTCTTTAATGCATGCTATTACAGCATTACGCACCACACAACTTGATGAAATTCAATAAACTCTTTTGTAAGCTCCTGATTTTTGTAACTTAGCTTAAAACTCTCTTTCCTGCTAAATTTTGATCACGTAAAGTGATACTGCTTTCTTGGTAGAAAGTTTTAAAATAAAATCTCTTTTAAGGTGATTACTGATTTGAGAATATTCAAAAATATATGTCCCTCTCTCTAAACTGTCCAACAAAATGATATCCCTGCTCATTTCAGGGAAGGTTGAACTAGATGACCTTTAAAGGTCCCTTCCAACCCAAACTATACTATGATTCTATGAAAAGAACTGTATTTTAATTAAGTTGTCAAATTTGATCATGCAGTCTTCTAGGGGTGAATGACTCGTGGCAAAAGATGTTCAATTAAGCAATAAATGATCAAGGTTCTGTAGATGAAATTGTGAAATAATCCATATCTGCTCATCCTTTTCTGTTGATTCGGGTAACTGAAAGACATGATGAGCAGAGTGTCATAAAAACCTCTCTGTTAATACACAAGATTTTTGGAATCCAAAGCTGTTCTACTAGTATTGGTTTCGGAAGAAGGAATAAGACTGAAAAATATGTCATGTGACTGAAAATACAAATGGAAAATCAAGTGGCTGAATTAGTCATTCTATTCCCAGTTCAAATGAATGTCGCATTATTTTTATTATACTCAATTTTTATTCAACTTGTGAGTGTGCGGAGTTGGCAACTCTGATTACATTACTTTGTCACATTTAAGCATACAGGCTTTTTCTAATCATCCCTTAAGTAAATAAAATCTCTCAGTACATTTTGTAAAATATATTTAAGATATCTTTTTTAAAGAAAGCTTGAATTCTTCTATTTCATCACTGTATTAATAGAACAGTGAATGCAAAAAAAAAATGTTCAGCAGTGTTAATTTCAGCCTCTTGTCCTCCTCACACATATATATTGTATTTACATTTTATGTTTCTTTGTAGACCTTAACCATATATTTTATGATAAAGCAAATATTGAGTATCTTAGATCTTGTAAATACACTATTGCTGTATATTTTGATCAAAGCTGTTATATTTAAAGAGAAGTGATCACAGGAAAGCAGAGATCCATTGTAGCTGCCAAACTATTTATTCGAGCTGTGTTCATTTACCTTCTTAAGAAAAGCTGTGTAGTCAAATCCTTTCGCCAGGGGCTGCCATGTAGCCATCGATCTAAAATTGAGCATCCAATCCATTGTCGGTAATATGATTATGAGACTATGAATTTAATAGATGGCAATTTTGGATGAGAGTATGAATCTTAATAGATTGCCATTTTGGATAAGCTGCTTCCTTTCCTGGTAGTTACTTTTCCTTCTGCCTTGTGTTGTCTACTTGGACTTTAGTAAGGTCTTTGACACAGTCTCCCACAGCATTCTGCTAGAGAAACTGTCAGCCCATGGCTTAGACAGGTGTACTCTTCGCTGGATTAAAAACTGGCTGGATGGCCGAGCCCAGAGAGTTGTGGTGAATGGTGTTAAATCCAGTTGGTGGCAGGTCTCAAGCGGTGTTCCTCAGGGCTCAGTTTTGGGGCCAGCCTTGTTTAATATCTTTATTGATGACCTGGAGAAGGGATTGAGTGCACCCTCAGTAAATTTGCAGGTGACACCAGATTAAGCGGGAGTGTCGATCTGCTTGAGGGTAGGAAGGCTCTGCAGAGAGATCTGGACGGACTGGATCAATGGCCTGAAGCCAATTGTATGAGGTTTAACAAGGCCAAGTGCCGGGTCCTGCACTTGGGTCACAACAATCCCAGGCAATGCTACAAGCTTGGGGAGGAGTGGCTGGAAAGCTGCCTGGCAGAAAAGGATCTGGGGGTCCTGGTGGACAGCCAGCTAAACATGAGCCAGCAGCGTGCCCAGGTAGCCAAGAAGGCCAACGGCATCTTGGCCTGTATCAAGAATAGTGTGGCCAGCAGGAGTAGGGAAGTGATCGTGCCCCTGTCCTCAGCGCTGGTGAGGCCGCAGCTTGAGTCCTGTGTTCAGTTTTGGGCGCCGCAGCCTAGGAGGGACATTGAGATGCTGGAGCGTGTCCAGAGAAGGGCAAAGCAGCTGGTGAGGGGTCTGGAGAACATGTCTGATGAGGAGCGGCTGAAGGAATTGGGATTGTTTAGTCTGGAGAAGAGAAGGCTGAGGGGAGACCTTATTGCTCTCTACAACTACCTGAAAGAAGGTTGTAGTGAGATGGGTGCTGATCTCTTGTCCCAAGTAACTAGTGATAGGACAAGAGGAAATGGGTTCAAGTTGCACCAGGGGAGGTTTAGGCTGGACATGAGGAAAAAATTCTTCACTGAAAGAGTTATGAAATATTGGAAGAGGCTGCCCAGGGAGGTGGTTGAGTCACCATCCCTAGATGTGTTTAAAAGTCGTGTAGATGTGGTGCTTAGAGACAAGGTTTAGTGTCAGACCTGGTAGCATAAGGTCAGTGGTTGGACTAGATGATCTTAAAGGTCTTTTCCAACCTAAATGATTCTATGATCCTATGATGAGGAGCGGTTGAGGGAACTGGCGTTGTTTAGCCTGGAGAAAAGGAGGCTGAGGGGAGACCTGATCGCTCTCTACAGCTAGCTGAAAGAAGGTTGTAGAGAGGTGGCTGTCGATCTCTTCTCACAAGTAACAAGTGATAGGATGAGAGGAAGCAGCCTCAAGTTGTACCAGGGGAGGTTTAGATTGGATATTCGGAACAATTTCTTCACTGAAAGGGTTATTAAACATTGGAACAGGCTGCCCAGGGAAGTGGTGGAATTGCCATCCCTGGAGGTATTTAAAAGATGGGTAGATGTGGTGCTGAGGGACATAGTTTAGTGCTGACCTTGTCAGTGCTAGGTTAATGGTTGGACTTGATGATCTTAAAGGTCTCTTCCAACCTGAACAATGCTATGATTCAGTAAACTGTTTTTGAAAAAATAGTTGTTAAGTTCTGATAGAGGGTGTTAAATACCGGGAGAGTTAGGTATGCATGGTTACACATTGTACTTAGTAGAAATGTACATACAGCATAAAACAGTACGCACTAGGGAGAAATAGTATTTTGGTTAAGCTCTGGAACTTGACTTTTTAAAAATAATATATGAACATGTTTCTGTTACTTCATTCTAAATATCAAACTTTATAGACAATATTGTACCCTACTGCCCAGTTTTACTATTATGTTCCCCAAGCACCATAGACAAAGAAGTTTGAGAAACTGCACGTGTTTCAAACCACTATTGCAGTGGAAGAAAGAACCAAAATTAGTATGTAGACTGCAGTGTTTGATCACAGAACCTCAGAAAGCTGAATGTTCTGTGGAAGAATTGAAGGACGTTCACAATAGATTTCTACCATCGTTTTAGGCATGATGAAAAGCAATTGGAGAGTAAGACTATGTTAGGTAAAGTGTCAAGGTGGTTGTTTAAGATAAGCCTTAGCTTTGAAAAATAATATTCATGGAGATTTTAAATGCTTCTTAATGGTCTGGTACTTTTTTATGGCAAAATGAAGTAATTTATATTTAATTTTTTTGGTTTCTGAAACTTAAACTTTATTGGAGAAAAGTCTGAATTCCTGAAATTTTTTTTTAGTTTTTGGAAGGGAAAGCTTGAAAAGAAAAAATTAACTAAATCAACAGATGGTAGCATAAGGACTCAATATAAAGCTTGTATGTAGTAGTTTCTTCAGAATGAAAATCTAATTCTCAAATACACGCCTGATCTATTCATCTAAACTGGCATACAGTGTCCTAATAGCCAGGAACATCTAAAGTTCCGAAAGCAGAAAAGACCACCTTGTTTGATCTTCTCAGTGTTGCTAAGACAGAATGGTCCCAATTCACTGCTGTTGGCTTCTTTTTTATGTTTTACACATACAGCTTTATAGCATACAAAAGCAGATCTTTGAAACTATACTTAAATATTTTAGGTATGGACAGTCCATGTTTCTCTGTACAGTAAAATTCCATCACAAAACATGAGCTATGCTGCAAAGTAATATAATTAGTCCGTTAAACTATGTTGGATACCTATGAAGTACACTCTTATTAGGCAAATGTAGGCTTTTAACAGTTGTCCTAGTTTTATGTCAAATTGGTAAGACTTTACTCTGCCAATCTTTGTATCTAACACTCTCCCCACCTTCCCCAGTGCCCCAAAACATATCTCACTAGTGCATTTTGGTACCTCTTTCAATTTTGGGTAGAAGTAGTAAATTCTAAAGAAATGCTGGTGTTTGACAATTTCCTGTTTTTGTCAAAATTGCAAATCGTTTGTATTACTGAAACTTTATGTAAGCAGAAGTTTTGTGAACAGTATATAGCTAAATGATTTGCTTCTATCGTGAGATAGAAGCATGGTTTTACTTACTTCTAACGTGTTAATGTTTTTTCAAGGAATATAGAGGAGACAGGCCAAGAGTGTTTTGTACTTGTTTCTACTTAAAGGGATTCATTGCCTTTTCTTTAACTACTGTTAAATTTTAGTGTAACTGCTGTCCAGGGATTTCACTTGGTTCCCCTATCAGGATGGGGATAGGATACGTCTCTTCATACAGATAAAATGGTTACTTTGCCAAAAGGATTCTGTCGTAAATACCAATTATTAATACTACTATATATGTACTATTAATTCTTCCATTTGACAGGAACAGTGAAAATTTCTTTGAAATGAGTAGAAACCAGTTTATGGAGAAAAGATGGCTTCTTTTTCATGTTTTCCAGCAGTCAAAAAATGCCGTCTTAGCTGTTCTGTGGGAGGACCAAATATATGGAACAGCAGTGCTTATTTCTGTAGTAGGGGCAATTGGTTTATAAAATCAGTGAAATCTCTCTGGCAGCTCTCTTTGGTTTATGATAATTCATAATAAACTAGTAAATGCATTGTATATTTTATAAAACTAATGAAATCTTAGTAATCTTCTCCTTGCAGCACTCTGAAATTTTTGGCTCTGGTAAAGAGTGCGATTTTGGTGTGCAAACTGGTGAAATCATTCTATGCAAGTGAATTTCCTTCAACAACAGTGAGCTTAGCCCTTCTGCATATTATCAGTTCTGACTTGATGACTAAAAGTCCATGTGCAGTTCTCTTGCAATAGTTGAAATTATCTCTCAGAACAGCAAACCATCTTGCTATAAAACTGTGTTTTGTGATGGGACCAACTACTGTTTCTTTGTAACAGAAGTGTGGGGTTTTTCTGTGCACGAAGTCTCAAGCTTTGTAAGAAATGTCTGGCTCTTAATTTCAGTAAATGGCATGACACACTACATCCATTTCGAGCTTTTGACATACTAAACTGTTTCTGTTTAATGGATGATTTGCCGTGGTGAGCAATGGACTCAGGATTAGGAAAACAAAACTTTCCCCTTTTGCAAAACATTCTACTGGTAAATTTACTTGTGGAGAAAGTTTGCATTATAGTACCTCGAGCTTCTTCCTCCAGTGTTTCTTTGTTCCCGTTTCTTTGTTGATATATGTCTTTTTTTTTTTTTTTAAACTTTGTTGCTCAGAATGTCTTTAATGCTAGCCAAGGAGTAAGGGATTTGGACTTTTTTTCATGGACTTCCAAAGCTTTACCCCCTAAGGTGAGTGTAAATGACAGGAACAGTCACACTATATCTCATGTTTTCAGATTGTACCTTATGACTCAACTTTATGCTAAATATTCTTTGAAGTCTGTTTCACTTTGAATTATTTTTACAGGAAATAGCAGAATTGCACAGAATGCTGTATCTGTGTCTCTTCCTTTAGGATGAGAAAAAAATACCAAGGCAGATTGCTGAATTTTCATTGATTCATAAGCAGCACTCTCCTTTTTTTAACGAACCAAATTAGAAATTCAGAGAGGTGACCTAGTAACATAATGAAGTCCTTCATTCTCTTTTTGGTGCAGAATGTACTAGTAATTTTTTTTCTGTTACTGGAGGGTACACATTGAGTTGCAGCATCTAATAAGATGATATTTGTATGAGTAAAGCCACAAATATTTAATAAATACTCAGCCCATAATCTTTTTTAAAATTATACAATTATAGGAACAAGTTCTATTATGTACAGTTAAGCAGTTTAAATTATTTACAGAAGTGCTTGTCTAAATCTCTTTGCAGCCCTGTAGCATTTTTGAGATCGAGTTTTTTCATATGAACTTTGTAATGAAGATGACACTCAGTGTTGTACATATTGGTTTAGAGATTTAAAAACTTGTTTTTCACTGAGTCTTTTTCCCCCAAATAGCAGACTTTTTGTTATATCAAGACCCAAGACAATGCTTAAATTGTCTTTAAAATGTACAGATTTTTTTTCTTTTTCCCTTGGACCAATTTACCTCAGCTTGTGTTAACTTGCTTTGAAAGTTACTTATTTACAAAACAGATTCATTTTTATATAAAGGCTTCTTGGAAAGACTGCTGTATTGCTCTGGATGTAGTGCACAGACTTCAGTACAAAAAAGCTGAAAATAAAGTAATTGAAGAGATCAGAGGAAATTGTAGTAATTAAAAAGGAAGTAATATAGGCAGAAGTTTGGTTTAAAACTGATAAAAGAAAGTATTCTTTTACACAGCAGGAGGTGAACTCCTGGAAGGTGTTGTTACAGGAGATTGTGGAGGCAGAAAGTTATCAGCCCATTCAGAAGAAATTAAACAAATTTATAGAAATCAGATTGATAAATAAACACTACAGAAAATAGGGTATACCCTCTAACATCCATAATAAAAAGATTTTAAATGCTGTTGGTATATAGGGGACAGACCACTAATAAAGACTTGTATGCTACTTCTAAACGGCATCTCCTGTTGCCATTGCTGAAGACAATATACTGGACTAGGCGAACCACTGGCTTCATCCCATAGGGCATTACTTCTTAACTTTCAGGTGTTTTTTTAAAAGCACCTATGACTTGCATTATAAGCATAATAGAGCTCACTCCTGCTTTCTTCTGATATAAATGTGTGTTATGTTACTCCTGTCCCTCATATTTTTCTGTACAAAAGTCTTTTTATTAAGCTATGGCTGGCTGAAAAATCTACGCTAATATATTTCTTCTTCTTTTAGTAACTGCCAATTTTTCTTGGTAAAAATCTCAAAAAGTGTTTTCTTAGTTCAGATTTAGGTATATATTTCATCTGTAATTGGTAACAAATTAAATAAATTTGCAGGCTGTTTTTATTGTCATAATGAAAATAATAAATATGCACTAATATTTACATGTGCATTTAAGAATCTATGGTGTTGCTGTTACTCTTTGTCATAATTTTACATTTAAATTAACAACGTAATCTAAATATGAAATCAAAAAAGAAGCGTATCATTTGGAACGACATAATATTCACATTCCCTTTACATAGTCCCAGACTTTTTCACAAAATTTCACAAATACAGCAGGAGGAATGAGTGTGTATCCTGATAAATGTCAATATGAAACAAGGTTTAGTGATAGCAGCTAGAGTAAATAATTTGTCTCTAATGGTAGATATTAAATAATCCTTTTATATAAATGGTTACGTTTATACCACTTTTGTTTCAAGAGTAATACGATGACTTTTCAGTTAATGTTCAGTTTACTAGTAGTTGTTTAACGTTGCACGTTAAAATTAGCAGTGTAACTAGTATCTCTTTTAGCTCTGAAATTTAGCTATTGTAGTCTCAAAATAAGTATTTCTTATCTGAAGAGTTCAAAGGTATTATTAATAGGTTTTATTCTGTTCTGTTTTGTTTTGCCTTTTTTAACTTCTCAGGAATCTAGGTCTAATACTGATGATTTTTTCAAAGACCTAAATTCACACTGCCCACAGGAAGCAGTGATGCAAGAACAAGATATGCCATTCCTTCGAGGTGGACCTGGAGTGTACAAGGTAGTGAAGACTGGCCCATCAGGTCACAACATCAGAAGCTGCCCTAACCTTAGAGGTATCCCAATTGGAATGTTAGTTCTGGGAAACAAAGTCAAGGCAGTGGGCGAGGTATGGATCCTTGTAGCTTCAGTTCATGTCTTCATAGATACCAGTATATAACAGTTATAAACGCAACAAAAGAATCTGCCCCTCTACAGGTTTGCTTTTCCAACCTTCATGATAAATACTAACCTTTGAACTTGGTTTATATTATAAATACTAATGCAATTATGTCTTTTGCCTTTTAGATGTGTGCATTGATTGGAATAATGTTAAAATTGTACTGCAGTTACATATGCTTGCGTATATATTTCTGTTACACTACTCCTTACGAAATGATGTTTCTTGTTCTACTTTTTTGTCATATTCTTTGAAAGAATTTTGTTTGATTGAGAAAATGTTCTTCTAGGACCTAACCAATTAACAAATTACTCTGTTTCTCTGTAATGATTGTATTCATTTGTTTAGTTGCTGAACTGTTGTTATTGTTCTCAGTTGTCCAGCTGTGGTGTTTTATGGTTAAGAAGGGCTTAAGGATGAAGTGTGTCATGCTATTTCCTAAATACAATGTCAGGAACAAAATTAGTACTCGTACAAACTTTTCATATGTAACTTGGTATTAAAATTCTACTGTTGCAGCCACCAATAGAAAGGCATATTTTGGTGAATATCTCCTTCAAGCTTGTTTGGATGTTTGAAAGTTGTGGTGTTGGTGTTTTGCTTCTTCTGAACATAAACGGGTCTAAGATTTTTAGAAATATACCTAACTGTAAATGTGCCATAAATAGTTTTGGTCCTTCAATCTGCCTCAGCCTGTGGCCTTAATTTAAGAAACTTTTTTTTTTTTAACATTTGCTTCGTAATATAAAGATTGGAATGTGTGTGTTTTTCAGATACTGTAATTGCTGAATCATGCTACTGATTTATCTGAAAAGTCAATAAATTGTGCTTTTTTTATGTGTGTGCATCAGGTGACTAATTCAGAAGGTACATGGGTGCAAATGGATAAGAACAGCATGGTAGAGTTCTGTGAAAGTGATGAAGGCGAGGCATGGTCGTTAGCTAGAGACAGAGGTGGAAACCAGTACCTCCGACACGAAGATGGCAAGTTGTTGTTTTGTTTACTTATTTTTTTCTAAGTTAATTTAAAAAAAACCAAATCTACACAGGACAAATAAAGAAGGGACTGAGTTTTAAACAGGTAAAACATTAATTTAGACTTCTCATTTGAGTTACTTTACACAGTTGGACTTCAAAGTTGTTTATAAACATTTTTAAGTGGTTTTTAAAAGAGGAGTTAAAGTATTTCCCCATGTTTTCTTCTGTACCAGTTATGGATCATATTTTAACCATCCTTCTTTTAGCTATGGGGATCATTTTTAAATAAGTAATTGCGCATTTCGGTTAGCTTTCTTTGGTCTGCTTTGTGTCTCTGTGAAAAGCAGAGCAGAATGAATTAGTTACGTTCCTTTGGATTTCATGAAGTTTGTTAGTTCTGTCACAGACCATCCTGTTAAAAACCTGTTAACGTGTTTTTAGCACTGTACTTAAAATCAACATCAAATTAGTTAATAGTTCAAGTTAGAAAAGTATGATTGCATTCTCTTAAAATGCAAAATTTCTGTCCTGATAATTCATGTTCAGATTGGGTAAGACTTAGAAATAATAAAAGAAAACATAAACAAAATGTTAGTACACAAAGTTTTTTCTTGCTTCCCCCCCAATCATCCTTCTTGTTGATCTCCCTCTAAACAGGCTATCATTATTGATCTAAAATATCTTTCTTTCACCATGAATGCTTCATATGAACACCTTGAGGTATTCTGCAACTGTTATTTCCTTAACAGATAGCCCATCTGAATGAGTTCTCCTGTGCAAGATTATGGGCTACTTACATTCCCTTAAAAAATGAGACAGGGAGTGATCTGTCTGTATTTATACTTCTGGAGGAGATCATCTGTCCAAGCTCCTTGTCAGTGCAGATTCAGCTAGATCAGGTTGCTTAGTTAGAAGTTGACTAGACAAGGGCCTATCTCGAGCCTCTCTGGACAACCTGTACCAGTATTTAACTGACCTTCACAGTGAAAAGTTTTTCTAATACCTAATCACAGTTTCCCATGCTGCAACTTTTATTGTCCCTTGTCCTATTACTGTGAACCTCTGAGATGAGTCTGGCTTCATCTTCCCTGAACCCTTCGATTAAGTAGTTGAAGGGGGCAGTAAGATCTTGTCCTAGCTTTCTCTTTTTAAGGCTGAACAAACCCAGGTCTCTCAGTCTCTCCTTAAATATTGTGTACTTTACTGCCCTGACTGTCTTGGTGGCCTCCACTGAACTCATTTCAGTTTGTCTTCTGATGGGGAGCCTGAAACTGGAGACAGCAACCCAGCTGTCCAGTGTGTCCCTCTGGCCTTTCCAATGTCTTGTGAAAATTACTATGGATCTTCATTAGCATGATTTTGTTACAGGTACTCTCAGAGAGAAACATTCAACATTCTTCCGTTGATAATAAAATTTTGGTAGAGTTCCCTAAAGGCTAGTTTGTTTCAACTCACTTGAAGAGTTAACTTCTTCAAGCCTTTTTTTTTTTTTTGTTCAACATATATTTCTCTGTTTTCTGAATAAATCTGGACATTTTCCATTTATAATCTTCTCACTCCTTATATGGGATCTAATGCATCCATTTTCCAAAAGATGTCTTCATGAAAAACCTCTACCTCAGCAGTCCTACTCTGCTTGTGGTAGTACTTGTTGCCAGACTTGTTGTCTGTTATTTGTTCATTATAACAGACTGCCCTTTTTCTGGTTTTGACATTTTATGCTGAAAATCACTTCAGACCTAGATACTCTGATAATTATCATCATATTACCGTATTAAAACAAAGTAATTCCTTGCTAATGTGTAACTATTTTGTTGTAGGCTGTTGCTCCTTGACTTTAAGGTATAAAACATTCTGTGAAGAAGGGGAATACCAAGAGGTTTTCATAAAAAAACCCATAAATTGTGAAGAAAAAAGTGTTTACAGTATCTTTTTTGAAGTCACAGATTCTCCATTTTTAGTTATGTCTGATAATGTCAAGTTCTAGGGCGCTCAAAGAGCCCAAGTAGATTCTAGAAACTAAGTAGTTGTGAATTAGAACAATACCTTGCTGTTGAAAACACACATATTCAATAATAGAGTTGTTAACATCATCATTTTCTATCCTAATATGAGGCTGTTTGCTTTTCCAGTAGAAAATCATTTCTCTGAAGTTAGTAAATGAAGCAGTGTGCAAAAATTTCCATTCAAGAGTATGTATTTTAAGGAATAGATATAACCCGAGTTTAAGTCACTTGACAGTATTTTGTGTACCTTAGTCTTCTCCAGCTTCAGTAATTGATTTATTTCATCCTTTCTATATGGAAAATGATTTCTCAAAGTATATCTGTGCTTTAAGAAGAATTTAAACAATACCATTGTTTGAAGGTCCATCTCCAATTTCTTGATACTTATGTGTGCTTATTGAGGGGTGTCTTCAAGTATATTGGTGTTCTCACAGAAGAACAGAAATGCAAGCACCAAGCGTTGAGGACAGAACTCTCTAGTGGGATTCTTACAATACAATGCATTGGGATACTGTCTTAGAACTTTCTGATGTAAGTCCTATGCCTTGCCATGCCTGGTTTTATTCTTTTCTAGATGAGTCTCTTTTTTTATAAGTAGGGTGAAGATAGATGTCTCTTGTGCATCTAGCTAAAACAGTTTAAGTAGTCATTGGTGCAATTACTAAAATACTTCAGTCTATTCTTTATTCCTAGTCCATCTCTGTACCAAGTAAAACTAATGAGCTTTAAGCCACATCTGAAAATTATTTAAACTAACTGCTTTTGTTTGCCATGAAATTAATTAGGAATACTCTGTCATCAGTTTCAGTGCTTTTGCTGGAGGGAAATAATTAGCATTTGGAGGAGCTCCAGCTAGATTTGCAACTGTCTATATTTTTATCCATAAATAATACCATCTTTCAGATTGCTTTTGTATTTTCATTATTTAATAAAATTATAATGAAATTCTCAAAGAAGTAGGATTTGTCAGAGACAGAGCAAGTCATACTTGAATGCCTGAGTCTGTAGTTAGATATCCAGATACGTTAGCTGAAACACTACAGCAAGATCTAGAGTTGCCTAAAATTCAGAAAATTCTAGATTCTTTCTCTTTTAAACTGAATTTAAATTTCCAGCCTTCTCACTGATTTTTTTTTTATTATTATTTGTATATATGTGTTATATAAAAGTTCATACTCTGAAGTGCAGTTTTGGCCTGAAATACAATTTTCTAAAAATGGCTCTTAGAAGAGTTGTGATTTTTTTTTTTTAATTGAATCCACATTAACTTTAGTATGTTTAAAAACAGAAAAGTTGTTCAAGGTGCCAACTTGAGCTTTTAACCTGCATTTGGGAGGTTTCTTACAAATCCCTAAATCCAAATAGTTAATGGATTCTGTGTCTCATTTATCTTGGCTCTTTATTTGCTATGGATATTCTGAAAGACCCCAGGTTGGTTTTAGTTGGAGGTCTTTTTAGTACCATACAGAAAGCAAAACTGTAGTACTTGGTATCAGATATGAATAAATCTGTCAGGGGGAAAAATGTCTTCTGTCCCGTCAACTAATTAAGGGGATAGCCAGGGTGAAAAGTTATTGGCTCTGAGTTTGTCACTCTTTTTTCCACCCTGCTTTATCAAATGAATTTAACAACTGCTATCCAAAGAATAAACATTGAATGATGTGATGTTACTAAAAACCAAAGTGTCAAGCCTGTTCCTAAGTGGCATATATAGCAAAGCTGGCAGTAACTCAGTCAAACATAAAACAGTCTGTGTTATCTTCAGTCTTTCTATTTTTAGATCATGAGTTCTAAAGAAGAGAGATGTGCTTTTCGTTCTGAAGAGAATCGAGTAGAGGGGTAGAGTGCTATCTGTGGAAAAACAGTATCGCTTCTTTGCCTTGTGACTCATCTTTCCAATATAAATCAGTTACTAAGAAGGTCTAATTCTGAAGTGATGTGCTTTTTTTTACAGAGCAAGTCCTTCTAGATCAAAATGTTCAGACTCCTCCCCCAAGTCCTTTTTCAATACAAGCTTTCAGTAAGGGGACAAACTGTACCAATGGACAAGGGTTTGATTACGGCCTTGGAAATAACAAAGGTATGTTTTTACACTCACACTTTAAAAAACTATGTTTTTCTTAACTTTGCTTATACTTCTGTTACTCATTTCCTACTCTTTTAGGCACCATCGTATGTCCTCCCAAAGACATAAGCAGCAGCACAAGGAATTGCAAGGGGTTTTACAGAACATGTAGTTAATGTTGTAACCACTTTTTTCTCTGCTTTAATTTCATTCAGTCTAAGTACACTGTTTAAAAAGGATCATCAACGATTTTTAAGTTACAGTTGAGGCTTTCTATAGTGGTAGGCACAAAACTAAAATGCGGAAATGAAAAACAGATACTTGTAAAACAAGATACAAAAATTATTTGATTTAGAAAGCATGGGTTTTAAAGTGATCAGAAACATTTATAAACACTTCTCACCTGTCTTGACGTTTTTTAAGTGCCTTTAATGGGACGACCAGATTAAAGATACCATTTGAGATTTAAGTTGTAAACCTGAAGGTACCTTTCAGTCACATAGATACCAGTTACAAGTGCTGGGAAATAAATAAAACCTTGTTAATTTTACTGACATAAAATAATTGTTTGTTTTAACCATGGTTTATTGTGTTGGCAAGATGTAAATATATGTAAGCCATCACAATAAACTCAAACTGCATGCCTTCTGTTCATCCACTGATTAGATCTAGAAGCTTTAATAATACAGAAGGGACCTTTGCTGAGGCAGGCGTCCTTGGGAAATGTTAATGAAACAAGGAGCTTTGTCATTGTACTCTTACATTGCTGTACCCTGTCCATGCCGGTACAAACATGAGCCTAAGGTGTGCTAGGTGTTTTTTAACAGCAGCATATATTTTTAGTGGTCTCCTAAATAAAGTAACTTGATTTAAGACTTGCTTTAAAGGAGAATAGGTGAGGGGAAAAATTATTCCTTTAAATGTTCTAGTCTGTTGTTTTCATAACATGAAATAGTTTTATATCATTTCACAGTATTTTACTGCATAAAGAAGCTGTTCATACTTGCCCATGCATTGCTATAGAAAACCTTTTTTGGTGGACAAAGGCTGGAGAAGTTGAAGTGTTTTCTTTTTGTTTTATAGGATCTTTTATATAGAACTGCTTTTTGTAGTTTAGCCATACTCATTTCAAAGTAATGATTGAATCACAAAAGTGGAAGTGTTTAAGATGTTCAGCATGTGAGGCAGTATTACAGCTTTTCTCTCAATGTCAATTGTGTAATAGTGCAAAAGTATTAGCTATTCTTTTTCTGCAGAAGCATATTAGGGAAAAAAAATGTTTTTTCCTGTGTTGTCCAAAGATAAATTCTTGGAGATCAATATGCTGTATTAACAAGCATCCTAGTTTCTGAAGGCATTACGATTCTTTTTTACTATATCCTATTTTAAACAGTTTCTAAGGTGTTTCTTTGGGATATTACAGTCACAGGAAGTTTGGAAGCTGGTCCTGGCATTGAATTCCTTATCACTTTATATGCATTATACTCTTGACGTTCCCTCCAGCTGTGATGTGTAGTGTGAGTGAGCAGCTCAGCTAGATGACTTTATTCATTCTGAATTGCCCAGGAGCGGAGAGTTGTTGGCAACTGCATTGAAGGAATAATGATACTACTTTTCCAAAAATAGACTTCTTCAGCTATATCATTACTTTATATACAGTGTTTCTGCATTGTTGGGTCTAAGAAGCTTTGGGTTTTGTGGAAGATAAAAGAACTGAAGGCACAAGCATGATCTCTTAGGGAAATTTCTGAATGCAGCAGTTCTTTTGAAGGTGCCTATTTGTTAAAGTAAGTTTTGTAGGGACGCGGTAGTTTCAGTGAGAATTCAGTCACCGTCTATGAGTGTTTCGAACTGCTGGTCAAATGTAAAGATCACCATGTAATAGGTCTGTTTACGGTATTATTTGCAAGACAGAAGATATAACTCCCTGTTTGATGTAGCTATGTCTTCTCTATTTCAGCTTTCTACATTGCAGGCAAGTCTTTAATATTGCTTATGAATGGCCCTACCCACCTCCATATTTAATCACTGTGGGCAGAAGACTTTAAACCTCTTCTCAGATGTTTCTTCCCTTTAAAATAATTACTCATTTTAGGAAATAGGCCTGTCATATTTAATAATAATAGTGGTTTGTCAAACATGTCAATTGCTTCTGGGTTATTAAGGTAAGAATGATTGCTGACGGAGTACTGATTCCAGTATTTTTTAGGTATACTACTTCCAAAACAGTGGAATCAAATGGATTTGCTAATACCTGTAGATAAATATTTAGAAAGGCATTCCAGATCTTTTCTGGTATTTTGTTCTCTCAAATTTTGAACCCAAAATATCAAGAAAACAAGTGCAAAATTTAATTTTGGAGTTCTTAGGTAATACAGAGTTTTGTGCACCCACTGTTTTTTCTGTAACTCCGTGAATAGACAACTGATAATCACCCCAAAATGCTGTAAATCAGTGAGTTGTAAATTTTGTATTAGCTGCTAAGTTTTTTTGCTAGGATTTCTAGAATGCTGTTGAAATGATAGGAAATTGCAGAATACAGTGATGCTGTTAGCATTTGCTTGGTGATGGTTCAAATCTGAGATGCTTTCAAACTCTTGGTGTCTCCCAGCTCATATTGCTAAGTGTACTTCAAGTTATAACATGGTGTGATAAACTCTGCCTTCTTACTGTAGGCTTCCTATATTTCTAATGCTCATATAGAGTTTTTTGAGAATTGGCATTCAGAAATTAAAACTCTATTTTTAACATGCAAGTTTTTTTGAAGGCCTTCGTTTGCCTCACAACAAATGTATGTAGCTCTTCAGAAAACCAGTTCCAGTTCCTAAGTGGTACTTATTTTTTTTAAATTATCTGATCTTGAAAAACAGCATGACAGAATACTTTGAAAGATATTTGCAAAAATGAGCAAATATTTACCAAAGCCTTGGCACAGAAATATACTTGCCAAAGCCTAATTACATGTTATCTTTCCCTTCTCATCAGTTTTTCTAATCTTTTTCTGCATGTTCTGTTGCATGTGTGTATTATTGTAAATGCTAGGGATTTCTGTTTTTTGTTTGGCTGCTCTTCATTTTTTAGCAAGGCGAATACGAAGCTCTCTTTTGAAATGTTTTAAATAATTGCAGTAGAATGTCCATGATCCTTAAAAACCCTGCTTGTACTTTTCAGTAATTTTATTGCCATGCATGAGGTGAGATTTTGATGTTTAGCCACAACCAGAGTTGTATGTGGCTAAATAAGATTTATGAACTTTCTTTATTACCATCATTTAAACTTTAATTGAGCACCATTTTACTCTGCCTTTCTGGAGAATGACAAGTAACAGGTTGTAGTTTTGACTGTTTTGCCCACTACAGGTGACCAACTGAGTGCCATACTGAATTCCATTCAGTCACGGCCAAATCTCCCAGCTCCTTCCATCTTTGATCAAGCTGCAAAACCTCCCTCTTCCCTAGTCCACAGTCCATTTGTGTTCGGACAGCCCCTTTCCTTCCAGCAGCCTCAGCCACAGCTTCAGAGTAAGTTTGTCAGCCTTACCTGCCTCATCAGTCCATTTCTGCAGCTTTGACATTGCTGTTCTCAGTTGCTTACCAGCTACTAATCATCCCTCAGTGCACCTCTCTGGTTTTGTTTTGTTAAGTTTTTCATGATTCAGAAGCATGTGAGGTAATGCTCCTAAAGAAGTACACTTGTTCAACTTTGACAATATTTTGCTTTTATATGTGTTCTCCAGTGTAGATAAGTCATGAAAGTGCGTTTCCAATATTGTATGCAACTCTGGGTTTATAATTAAGGTAATTATTTTGTGTGGTAGAAAATGTTGACTATTCTTTTAATGTAAAAAATGGACTGCAGTAAACTCATAGTTATTAAATTTTCTTGCCTCCTAAATTCCTGTTTTTGTCATCACTTCTAACTTTAGGCATGTAGCTGGAAAGCGGGAACAACTTGGCACTACTCATAAGAAAGGCTTTGGTAGTTTTCTGTTGGGTGCTCATAGGATTGGCATGGACGTGAAAGTTTGCACCTAGAGGTGCAAACCTGATTACTGATGGGAGAACAGGAAGCTGTTTACTTTTTGATTCATGAAAAACATTCATGAGGGATAGCAGATACTGCAGTACATTCTTCCCTGTATACAGAACAGGTATAGCATGGGTCACAGGAATACTAGTCTTCTCCTGTCTCCCATAAACTGTCCTTTAGAAGTGCCTCGGTTCTTTCTTGTGGGAGCCTGTCAGTCAGTTCAGTCTCTATCTGTGCAGTCCTGGATCTATCCAGCTCAGCTTACTGAAGTGACAGTGAAGTGCTTCAGGTGAGAACTAGATTAAAATATCTAATGCATTTTTTATAAAGACTATCTGAAATACTCTTGACAGTGGTGATCTGTACTTACGCTGGACTTAAACCAATGTCCTAAAAGCAGAATATTCCAAAACCTACTCAGATAAAACAGCTGATTGCCAGTGGCATCAGCACACCATCACTGAAAATTTGTCAATTGTATATTCTTTCCCATTACTTCTTGTTTTCTTCTCTTGTTCAGGGTAGTAAAGTCGGAGTTTCTTACACAACTTTGCATCAGAAATAACCCTAATTGTCTTTCAAATGTCAGATGATTTTTCCTTTAGCATTTAGATCTGCGTTGTATGAAAAGCTGTTAACATTTTTTATTGGCTGCCCAACAAGATCTTCCTCAATGTATTTGTCTATCCAACAGATGTAGATAAACTGTATTCAGTAAGCTACATCCCTGGTTTGCGTTTTAATAAGGATCCCTGATTCAAAAGGAAGCCTTTTTTGTCAGGTAGGGGGAGCACTGGTAGTCTACCAAATAAAATAATAATGAAACTGGAAAAAAATTTCAAGTTTGTGTCTGATTTGGGATCTTAGCTTAGTATGACATCTCAACCGATATGGTTATTTGCCTATCCAGCAGGGCAAAAATCATAAACCAGAACCAGTATACTGTTGCACTAACTGTGGTTTGATACAGGGACTTTCTTCCAAACAGTTTATTATCTAATTTAAGTTTTGATGTAAATTATGCATAAAAGAGAGAAATATTAACGTTTTTGTTTTCACTATCAAAATTTAAGAATTATATAGAGGAAAATTTCCTGTTCGAACTTCCTTACTCTTTTGCAGGTTTGTTAATCCTCCATTTACAAGTTCATCCAAATTCAAAATATTGTCACGGAGGCCTGTAAAACTATATTCGTATGCTTGTTCATTTAATAGCAAAGGAAATTATGAGGGTTATAAGACTCTCTAGATTAAACATTTTATTTTAAGCAGTTATTCTGTTACTGCTATATTTCTTGAAACTTTACGTATTAGAAAGTAGTGGATTGATTTGCAATATGAGATTAATTAGAATAGTAAGGCATATATGCAATAAAAATATTCAGACAGAAAAGTTCTGTTTGGGTGGAATTCTGCCATGTGGTTTTTAATCTGTGTTTAACGATGATGCAGCTATAATAGAAATCTAACAGAAGCTCTTTTTTAAGTGTGCAATTTTCATTTATTATTTCTGAAGCACTTTGTAGCCTACCATTATCAAACATGTAAGTAAAAGTTAAAGCTATTAAAAACCATATCCCAAGGCTCCATATCAAGTCACTTGGATATTTGCCCTAGACATGCTTAGTTTTAGTTTCAAATGATGTACTCTGTCCTTAAGTGCTTCCTACAGTAAAGTTAGATCTAAAAATAAATGTTTATAGTCAATAACTACTATATTAAAGGGACTAATGATAGTCTAATAGTTGAAAAAAGTTGTGCCAGCCTAGATTTCCATGGCTGCAGAGATTATATACTGAATACAGGTCTTGACTGAAAAGTCTGACTAAATAGTGTAGTCTACCACTTATATTTTCTGTTCTTCCTCAGATATCTGTCTTCCTGGGGAGAAATTTTATTTGGAAGCATGATTCTGAGGAAAGTTAGGATTATGCTGAATGTCCTCTAGAGTTATTTCCTTAACTGAGATTTTTATAATAGGAAGAAAAATGTTGGTCTGGTTATAAAACATACTCTGTGCCAGTGACTAATTCTAGTTTTTCTTTAGCAGAGCTTGTAGCTAGCTGTTTTTTCTGAGGAATGTTTTGTGTGCTTGGGGTTTGGTTTGGTTTCCAAATTCATTTAAGGAAGAGGGAAATGGCTTGTCACAACCTTTTATCTTCCAGTACAGTGTCTGGTTATCTTTTTGCGAAAATACTACAGTTTTGGACAACTACTTCCTCAGATATAATGCCTGAAAAAATGAGAAGTGTCTCTGTTACACTTTTTACATCATAAATAAGTAAACTGACAAGACTCTTGTGTGTTTTGTCAAAGAATTTGTTACAGAAAGGATATCATAAAAAAGGGGGAACTGTGTCATTCAGTTTTGTGTTATTTGCTAGAACTCTATGAATGGCTAATTGTTCTGTCCTACTTAATTCCTTTGCAAATTTTCATGCATGATCACACAAGGGAGAAAAGCTGAGAGATTGTTTGCTTTTTCACGGGGACAGACAAAATTAAGACACTCTTGTCATTCCTTGTCAGTCTTTTATTCAGCTGAAAGTCCAAAAATGCTGGAAGAGATGGCGTAACATATCTGGAGTTCAGGAACAGCTGTATTGACTTGGAATCTTAGCAAGGATTTTTTTCCAGAAAGAGCCAAAGTTTGTGTTTCTCCCTTGATTATTTCAACAAAACAGTCTGTAATTACTCCAGCCCACATACGCTTGCTTTTGAGAAGTTTGTAAGGTCCTCATTAACGGATTTGCTCAGGACTGCAGCCTCCCATAGCTGCAAGATTGTCACTGGTTACGTGATTAATTTGTCCCTGAACTTTGTGAAAAGCACAGAAGACTCAAATTTCTGCTTGAATTCTGAGTATAGGTGAAGTGTGGAAACCTAGAGCATCAAGGAAGATCTTGTTTCTCAACTTTCAGCAGTGTGTGCTGGATCATAAAACTCCTTAGATGCGACAAGTCAGGCAAATGGGATCTTGCCATGCTGTCCAGCATCAGTTATCAAAATTTCACAATTGGGTGTTGAACTCTGAACTTGGGGAGGGACATGTGCGACCCTGCGGTCACCAATGTTAGACCTTTATGCCATGTTTCCTCACATCTGAGTTGCTATTGCAAACGAAGGATGGATTTATAGGCTGAAGAGGCTTGGGACCCCCCCTTATTAGCCTCATTTGTCACATTCTCCATCTTCCATTGCAGCCCTGGCAGCTCCCTGAGCAGCTGTGCAGCACAGCTGCTGCTTCCTGATGCATCTCAGTCTGGGCAGAAGCTGCAGTGCTGAGCTGCTGTTCAGTACATCCATAGTGTCCTGTCAGGCTGCTTCCTTGCCAATTCATGCGGCAGAGCTGCAGTCCAGCGTATGGTCTGACAATAAATGATCAGCCCCTACCATTTGTGTCAGGAGTTCCTTGTCCCTTTAGTATTGGGCTACCACTTTCTTTTTCATTTTGTTCCTTTCCTTTTTAGGTGCTAGTTACAGAGCATTTAGAACTGCTGACTTTGCCTCCAGTGCTTCTATCCATGTTTCCTAAACTGTGGAGATCAGTTTAAGAACACACAAAAGACCAGCACACACTTGGAGTACATAACCCTTCTCGGTTGTGTTTCAGTAAAATGAAGGGAGGGAATATTCTTAACCAACCACACTGATGTCTTCCGTATCATGCTGAAATGACTTGTCACGCGAAGCAGCCAAAGAGTATTGGTTTAACTGTTTTTTCAGATGCTGCATATTGCCAAAGCATCATTCCTGAAAATTTGAGCTAATAAATTAAAACGGTTTCATACCCCAGGCTTTATGGATTTGGTAATCGAAGATAAGTATGAAGCATACATTTGTCCAGGTCAATCCAAAGCCATCCCTGGAGGACTGGTATGGTAAAGTTTGCAGGAAGAGCACAAATTATGTCAAGCTTTTAGAAATAAACTTGGTTTATCACATCTTCAAAAACTATAGTTACAGATTGTAAAATTATGGAATCATTTTTATCTACCCTTCTGTAACAGGAATGCTTCTTTCAGTTAATAAACTCAAATGGCTCAAGTGTTGGTGCTCCAAACCTTACCTTAGGGTAAAGAACATTGCTAAAATTTTTCTGATGGTACTGCCTTTCAGCTTTTGCTTTCATTCAGTCACTCATTCCCCTACTATAACAGTACCTAATACTTTTCTTCCTCTTTAATATTTAATAATCAAATGTTTGTTGATTTCAGTATATTCGTTTATTCATGGGGGAAAAAAAAAGTCCTTGTCCAACTGTCACTATGGCATTTGGCATTTTGAGGATGTGAAAAAACATTGATTGCAGTGCCATATTGTAGCTTCCATGTCAGTGACAGCGAGTGAAAGAGGAATGCATTCTTTTTGATAGGCATCTGTTGTTTAGGCAAAAGGGCAAAAGCAGGTCAGTGCTTTCCTTCATCATCATGCAGAAAAGCAGTGGCATTTTCGGAAGAAACTAAGTTATCTCCACTTTCCAGAGACATTTTACCAGTTTGGTTTAGAGTTTGTTTAAAAAATACTAACGTGGACCAGTTAGTGGTATGTCATGCCTTCTGGATTGGTTTACCAGTGTTTCCTCAGAGGAAGTAGGTATGGCTATTAGAAGACTTCATCCTGCCATAGGAATTGAACTGCCTCTTATGTCGCTATATTATGTAGCTTTTCAAGCTGGAGCTATTTCCATGTTGAAGGAAAGAGGGTGACTGAAGATAAACTGTCATATTCGAATGTGATGTGAGACAGAGCTTACCTACCTTATATTTCAAGTCTTTGTAGCCTTCGAGGGTGATTCAAAAAGAAACAAACATGACCAAAAAACTGGTCCCTGTGGCTGATTGGTTACCCTGGATAGACATACATTGTTTGCCAAGGCAGCAAGGAGATTACGTGGGGAAACTTTACTGTCTTCGACCCACAGTCCCCTTGAAATGATTGAGTAGTGCATTGTTCAACATAAACTAGATCACAGCATTTTAAAATGTAAGTATTCTCAGACATAGAATGAAAGAATGAAGTGTAAATGTGCGTTCATGGAAATGGATTTAGTAAAGATTTTCATAGAGTGGAATGCTAGTGTATCAAATATGGTTGGACTCGATGATCTTAAAGGTCCCTTCCAACCTAGACAATTCTATGAAATTAACATTTTTAGGATTGCCTCTATTGCTACTTTGTGCTTCTAATGTGTTTTTCTGCATTTTACCTTTAAAAATTGGTAGAGTGACATCCTGTTACTCAGAAGCTATATAGTTAGTATTGGATCTCTCCAAATGATTTGTAGGCATCAAAGTTGGTAACACTGTCCTTAAATCTATGCGAATACTGGATTGAGAAAATAGAGATTTTATTTTTTAAAAAAATGAAATTCTTCAAATGTGTGAATACCTTCTCATTGGAGTCTGCAGAACTATAGCTCACTGCATAAGATAGGGGTTTTAATATATTTATGTGTACAAGTTAGTAAATGTAGTACCGGGCTACACTAAGATGTCTTAAACAGTGCACTTATGCCATTTGTACAAAAGGATCTCTCTAAGATACTCTACTGTAGAGTCTTCTAACTTACAAATTATCTTTAAAATTATTAATGCAGTAAGAATTTGACTTACTTTTTTCGGAAGGAAGGAATAGGAATTGGACTTAGAATTAAAGACATCATACGAAAGTGAAACAATAGGCTTGAAACTAAAAGTCCCTGCTGTTATCTCACTCCAAGTTTCATTTGGTACCTCTAACAGATTTGGTGTCAGTAGACTGTACTGAAATTATCTTGGATTATATCAGAATTTAAATTTGTTAATTTTGCCTTGAGAAAAAAACAATTTTTAAGGATTAATACAGATTTGTTTTCATGTCTATGCTGTTCGATAGAAACTCTTCTACTGGTAGTTATGTCTCTTCATAGTATTGAGAAACTACAGGTCATGTTACATGTGTGAAGTTTTTCAAAACATTACATTATTGAGGTGCATCTAGATTTGAAAACAAATAGTTTTGGTGGGTTTAATATGTTTTTCTTCATTCTTTCCAGTGATTAGTGAGACTTTACTACACAAACATCTAGATGTTCTCTAATTTTCTCTAAAGAATGTGAGAATTGGTCATCTAGAAGGCCATATTGCAGTTTTAAGTAATTCATGTCTGAATGTACAAATTAAAAGTTGACATGTCAAACCAGAGTTTAGTTCAAAACTAGATACTGCTGGGTTTTATAATAAACCATAAATCTCAGTCTACACATACTACATTTTTAGATCCTAGAAACTAATACTGAAATCACAGATTACATTCTTTTAAAATTTAGATCAGGGAAAACATTTTGAAGTAACTGTTTCTCATTTAAAACTAATGTAGGAATCTAAACAATTCGGAGTACTTAACAAAGGAGGTGCATATCATTTGAAATGCTTGTTTTTATCTTTACTGCTTTTTGCATTGAATCTGTGCTGCTTCTGTGCAACTGTTTTCCACTGTAGAAACTCCATCCTGCTGCCTTGCTTCTCGTGAGCGTATTTACAAAACTAGTGATGTAGCTGGGCCTGCCTCTGCTATTTCATCTCTCTCTCACAAACTGAAGGGTGGGTATGCATGCCAACATAGCAAGGTTATTCAGATTTTTACATTCAAAATGTTTGGGGTTTTTTTTCCTTCCATTCATTTTCATTTCATTCGCTTAATAAAATATTTTTTTGAAAGTAAACATTAAAGGTTGGTATTTATTGGAAGCTCATTTGATAGAACCAGTCAGTGTTGCCTTCCTGAGTTGCAGCAACTTCATGATAGGAGATCTAGCTATCTTTCTGCTTTGTAAACAGAAAGGTGACTGTTAATCTAGTAACACCTGTTTTCAAACAATAGGCAGGTGAAATATGGAAGAAGAAAGGGGGAAAAATAACATGTTTTTTTGTTTGGTCACAGATAAAGCAGGGATTTATTGTTTTTGCTGACAGTCTAGAATGCTGATTAGGATTGTTCACCTGTATATGTGCAAATCCAACCCTTTTCTTTTAAAAAACATATTTTTTTTATTGCTGGAAGCTACTGTTAAGCTATGCCTTTCATAAGCAGTTTTGTTCTAGAATGTTTTCCTGCTTGATATTCACTAGTCATGCATATACTTTGAATTTGATCCATTGCTGAATGGCTTGCAGTGTTTTATGTCCTCTAAGAAGACTGTTGTCATCTTTTCACTATTTTTCCTTTATGAGGAATTCTGTAAAAGGTTCTATCTAGAGTATTTTCTTATCTGGCAGACCTTAAATTCATCTTTTTCTTTGTTTGGGAAAAGTTGTGTGTAAAGTAATTATAATACATTTCTGAATTCATATATCACAAAGTAGACATCTCAAAATAGCTCATCAGTAGATGAACCAACAGATGTTGCTGTTTGTTTTATTATAAACTACTTAAATATGGAAGTAGCAAAATAATAAGATTTGTTTTGTGACCTGAGGAAACATCGGGGTTGCTAGACTTTACTCCAAAAAAACCATTTGTTTTTGTATTGTGAGATGTAACAGTAGGAAAAACTGAGATCACTTCATGCTTCTATATATTTTCTAGCATAGGGATAAGACTTCATGATTGAGAACCGGCAGAAGTTGGTTCAGATCCTGTAATGCAGTAGGAAGTAAACACAGATTTCCCACCTTCCAAGTAAATACTGAAGGCATTGGATAAAAGATTACTGCTTACCCTCTCTGTTCCCATTAGAAATCAAGGTCTGAATTTGCAAATATTCTCTGATTAATTGAAACTTAATTTTTTTAGCAAATAGTTTTTTCCCTGAAAATGTGCCAAGTGGAAATAACCTTTTAGTGTCTAGAAAAGTAAAATAATCCAAAGTACTGTGACCTAATTCTACAAGCTTTACTAGGGAAACTTTGTGTTTAACTAATTGAAACCCATTCAAATCAGAAGGACTTAACTATACATTCAAGACTTTGTAGTGTAATGCTTTGTGGAGACACAGTTGTTTATTCACAACTGCTGCATTTCTTGCCAGTAATTTCAACATTGCTTGTTTTAATTTTCAAAATACAATCTATAAGAGAGGCTGAGTGTGTTCACAGAATTATTAGAAGCAGATTGCTTTAATGAGCTACTTATTTGCATATACTTGTTTTGTCTGTGTTTATATTAAGCTACCCATAGTTTTTATAATTCTGTAGATTAATGTATGTACAAAGTCAATGTGTGTAGGTACAATAAATTAGTGCATCAAAATAAGAGGACATCATAGACCAGAGCTGATGGTTTAACTTAGTGGTTGAAAAAGGTGGGCTGTTTTTTTTTTTTTTTTGGTTTGGTTTTTTTTTGTTTGTTTGGTTTTTTGGGTTTTTTTTAGTAGATTGTGTTCTGGTAGCAGAACATTGATAGTTTGTGGTCTTAAAAAGGTGGATACCTCAGATTATCCATGTGAATCATTTTAAGCATGTTTGTAAGGCTCTTACCCAATTTGCCTTATAGCTGTATTTACTTCCTACATTTCCCGACATTTGATCATTAAAGAAAATAAATACATTTGATCTTTCTGCACATCTCTTGTTGCAGTCAGGCTGACACGCACAGAGATAATAAAGAAAGAATCCCTGAGTTCTGTTGCAAGTGTGGTAAACTTAGTTAACTCTTGGTATATTACCTAAGGATGTAAATTGTGCTTTCTTTACTAGTGTTTTGTGGAACTAGTGAACTGTGCCTTTTGATACCTCCATAGTAGTGTTTTCTCTGTAAATATTTCCTAACGCTTGTTTGAATGTGTCTTTGGGAGTAGAAATTTATTGAAAATATTCTAGGGGAAAAAAATTCCGTTTTTATCTTCTTTCATTTTGATGTGAACAGAAGCATGTGTTTGATTTTTATCTTGTGTTCAGGTCTTTAATCCTTGTTTTGTATTATTAAAGGTATCACTGTCAAAATATAATAATTTAATTATAAAATATACTAAACAGGTGACCGAATGAATTTCACAGGAGCTGCTAGACCGATTTCTCCAGTAGGAAAATCAGACATGTCATCAAAACACAGAGCTGACAGCAGGTCACCCAAACTTGATGTGCGAATGAATAGAGCTGCTGCTGACCAGAAGAAACCTAGGAATACAGAAGGCTTATCTGCCAGTGAGTCTCTTATGCTGAAATCAGATGCTGCAAAATTGCGGTCAGACTCTCACAGCAGGTCTTTGTCTCCAAATCATAACACTTTGCAAACACTAAAAACCGATGGAAGAACAACTACTGGTCTGAGAGCTGAATCTCCAGGGCCAGGAACCCGGTCGTCTTCTCCAAAGACAAAGACACTTACAGCCGTTAGATCTGGTGCTAGTTCTCCACGATCCTCATCACCCCATGACAAAACTCTACCTCAGAAAGCTTCATCCCCTGTAAAAACAAAGCTTGATCCTCCTCGAGAACGCTCCAAATCAGATTCTTATACATTAGATCCAGACACCCTTCGCAAAAAGAAAGTACCGCTAACAGAACCCTTAAGGGGGAGGTCCACTTCACCCAAACCAAAAATTATTGCAAAAGATGGAAAACCTGTTACAGAAACTGAAAACAGAGCTCCTTCCCCTCATGTCGTACAAGAAAATCTTCACAGTGAGGTAGTTGAAGTATGTACTTCAAGTACTTTAAAGACTAACAGCATTACAGATAGTACCTGTGAAGACAACACAGAATTCAGAAGTCTGGATGATGGTTCTAATAAAGTTCATTTCAGCATAGGAAAGGCACCACTGAAAGATGAGCAAGACATGAGAGCATCTCCAAAAGTGAGCCGTAAATGTGCTGGTAGGCACACAAGACCCAAAAAGGAGAAATCCAGCTTTCTTTTCAAAGGAGATGGCTCCAAGCCTGTAGAGCCTGCCAAGCAAGCAATGTCACCTTCTGTCGCAGAATGTGCAAGAGCTGTATTTGCTGCATTTCTTTGGCATGAAGGAATAGTTCATGACGCTATGGCTTGTTCATCTTTTTTGAAGTTTAATCCAGAACTGTCCAAAGAGCATGCACCAATACGAAGCAGTCTTACGCAACAACCTGCAGAGGAGAAAGAAACCAAGTTGAAAAATAGACATTCATTGGAAATATCATCTGCTCTTAACATGTTCAACATCTCACCTCATGGACCAGATATATCTAAAATGGGTAGCATCAATAAAAACAAAGTCCTCTCAATGTTAAAGGAACCACCTCTGCATGAAAAGTGTGAGGATGGAAAAACTGAAACTACCTCCTTTGAAACATCCAGTCATCACACAATGAAATCCAAGTCTCCTCTTCCATTAACACTGCAGCACTTGGTAGCTTTCTGGGAAGATATTTCTTTAGCAACTATTAAAGCAGCTTCCCAAAACATGATTTTTCCAAGTCCTGGTTCTTGTGCAGTGTTAAAGAAGAAGGAAAGTGACAAAGATAACAAGAAAACCAAAAAAGAGAAAAAGAAAAAAGAAAAGGTTGAGACTAGGCCAAGGGGAAATCTTTTTGGTGAGATGGCTCAGCTTGCAGTGGGAGGACCTGAAAAAGACACCATCTGTGAGTTGTGTGGAGAATCTCATCCATATCCAGTGACTTACCACATGAAACAAGCTCATCCAGGTAAGATTACCTATTTTTTTAATTCCCTTGTCAATCTGTTAAATATATTGCACACAGACATTTTGGTATTAGTTACTGTTATGAAAATGTGACAAGCTGTCTTGTCTAACATTTTAACACAATTCGCTGTGTAAGCCAAGTTAAAACTTCCACATGCTTACTTACAAATTATTTACACGTTTGTGTATATAATTTTAAGTACATATGAATCTGAGCTTTAAAGATGATGGCTAAAGTTGTTTGAAACAAGGCCAAAATAATGAGCTGAATTTACAGTAGCTCTTCAGAAACATGCCATTTGTTACTCTTCAGGACTTTAAACTCTGCTGAGAAAATTGGAAATAAAATAAAAAATATGAGATTGGTTAATTAGAGTTTTATGTTGCTAAAAGTTTTCTATTACTATTCTTCCGTCAACAGTAAAAAACTTTTATTTATCTGTTGTGTCAGCACTGGGTATCGGTGAATTAATTTTTTTGGTTTAAAATGTATCTTAAAAAAACAAAAAACAACCAAACAAAAAAACCCAGTTCAAGTCTCTAGACAACTTGTATTGTAAAATACAACCCGAGACTGCTATTTTTGTCTCTTCATGTGGATCTGTGAATTTTTTCAGGAGGTTGTTTAACTTCAGGGAAATGGGGTAAATCAGCACTAGCTAGATATTACCTTAGCTAGTCAGCTGAGTTCAGAAGATACATAAGTTGTATTTTCTTTCAAAAGGCATCACTAATAGAAGGGATTCGCTACAATACAGCTTGTAATAAGTAGCCTTGTTAAAGACAAAATTATTTCTGTGTTTTCTACCGTATAAACATAACTAGTTATTTTGCCAGTTAGTGCAGTTCAGGCTGATGTTGTACACACTCATTTTAGCACTGTATGAGAAGTTAAAGCAAAATTAAAGAACGTTACTATCCAGCAATTATCAATGCCCTAATCTTTCTGAGAAACAGTAGTCACCAAAGGAATGCACTTCATTCCCTTTTAAGCTTTGTTAGACAGGGGGTAGGTTTTTTTATGTTTGTTAAATTATAGATAAGGTTGGCTAACACGTAATACTGACCTTACCATCACTTAGCTGTCTGAACAGGGAGTTGTTGATGCTTTGGACAAGTTCATAATAAAAACTTGAAAACTACAGTGTTTGGATTCTTTGGATACTGGTGGGACACATGGACATGCACCTTGTTTTTAATCAGTTCAGAGATACAGAAAAGGAGAAAATTAGTCCAGGAGGAAAAGACGAGCATCTTCCTTCCCCCTCTCAATCTCTCTTTTACAGTAATAAATAATAAAATAATCCTTCTTTTGAAATAACTTTTTTTTTTTTCATCTTTTTTCCCCAATGTAGGTTGTGGCCGTTATGCTGGTGGCCAAGGCTATAATAGCATTGGGCATTTTTGTGGAGGATGGGCTGGTAATTGTGGCGATGGTGGTATTGGAGGAAGCACTTGGTATTTGGTTTGTGATCGATGCAGAGAAAAATATCTCCGTGAAAAGCAAGCTGCAGCAAGAGAGAAGGTATTTTTATCTGTTTCTCATATCTTTAGCTCTCTATCTGCTTAATAGTACTGTGTTCACAACTTGAAAATAAGGTAGGGCCAGTTTAAAAAATTTGGCATTTCAGAATTTTGTAAGGTTTTGGAATATCCAGTTATGTCATTGATAGGTTTAAAACAATAAGATAGAAACTTTGCTGATTAGTTCTGACCAGATTTCTTCCCTTCAGATGGTAGTGTTTTCAAATTTTTAAAGTAATTCTATTTTTTTTTGATCCCAATACAACTGCAGCATTGAATGTAGTACCTAATTTTGTTGAAGTATGTGTCAGTTTATTTAACTTTGAACTCTGATTTGTTTACAGAAATATGAGTACTGTTTTAACTTTATATGTTTATAGTTCGTCAATCATCTTAACCATCCAGATCATTAGTGTTGTGGTTTAGGCCAAACACTGTGCAAAGTAGAGCAATTTTTGATAGGAATAGTATGAAGGGTGGTGTTCTTGTATTGGTCTTCCATGACCAATTTCAAGTTCTTGCTTGAAGTATACAAATATGTTGATGTTTTAAGATAAACAGAACAATGCTAATTTAACTTTATTTTTGAAACTAAATTTCTTGAAACTGCACACAAAATTCGTCCTGATGCAAACATCAAAACTTTCATCTGTTTATTAAAAGTTTGCAAAGTTACGAAAATAATAGAAGTGCCATTTTGCAACAGAAGCCTTTGTAACAGGAAGAATCAGGCAATTTTAGTGTGACATTGTCAGCTCCTCCTGTGATGAAGTATAATTTAAATACTTTTTTTAATTTCTCTAGATTAAACAATCTAGGAGAAAACCAATGCAAGTAAAGACTCCTCGTGCCTTGCCAACTATGGAAGCTCATCAAGTGATTAAAGCCAATGCACTGTATTTACTGTCACTGAGTAGTGCTGCTGAGCCCAGTATCCTCTGCTATCACCCTGCAAAAGCATTCCAGTCTCAACTTCCCAGTGTCAAAGAAGGAATTTCTGAAGACTTTCCCATTAAAATGCCATGCCTCTATCTACAGACTTTAGCAAGGTAATTAAAGGAAGTTTATGAATATAGATTTTGATACTCACTTATTCATAGCGGTGGATTAAAAATGTGTGTATAAACTAAACTAAAGTAGAAAAATATGTATTTTCCTAATTCTTTATGATCTTTGTTCTTCTTTCTCGTCCATTTCTATTATCTTGTTCAATTTCTCAGATTGTATTTGCTCCAGGGGTCAAATATACCCTGCTTAGCTTTTGGATGCTAAGTATTTTTTAACAACAGTTTAGTTTCTGTACAAAGAACTTAGAATTTCCTGAAGAGTTTAACTTAGTGTGTTAGTAGCAGGCGTATGTGCTACTTCTCTTTTCTTCACAGTTACAAATAGTAAGAAGGAAATCTTACAAGAAGATTTCAAGAACAGGAAGATTTCAAGGAACAAGAAGTTCCTTATGAGAAGGAACAAGAGGACTTGTTCTTTCTTGGTATTTCTAAGTAGATTTCACTGTGGTGTCTCATGTTTATGACAGATAGACATGAAGCTTTGAGCAACCAGGTCTACTGGGAGGTGTGCTTGCCCATGGCAGGGGAGTTGGAACTAGATGATCTTTAAGGTCCCTTCCAACCTAAACTATTCTATGATTTGGGTCTAAAATACGTAACAGAAATGCCTAATGAAAATACTAAAAGACAACAAAGGGTGATCCCCACTTCCTGTTGGTTTAAAATGCTGTTATATTTTTCACTAACACTTGTAAGTCACAACCAGCTTAAATGCATTAGGTGAGGAGTAAATGAATACTGTTGGCTGGCTAAATGTATTGGCCAAGGACTTTTGTTTATGTGTGTGTTTCAGGAACTTGTAATCCTTAGTCCTAATTTTAAAATCTTATTTGATGTAGGCATCATCATGAAAATTTTGTTGGGTACCAGGATGACAACCTCTTCCAGGATGAAATGAGGTACCTGCGCTCAACATCAGTACCTGCACCATACATCTCAGTTACTCCTGATGCAAGCCCTAATGTCTTTGAAGAGCCAGAGAGTAACATGAAATCTATGCCCCCAAGGTACTTCCTTGTAATTCTAAGTACTATGTATAAATGCTAAAGCATTAATATAACACCATTTTTTTTTAAAAAAAAAAGGAAAATGTTGCTGTAGTTAAGTAGCTAAAGTATCAGATCAGCCCAGATCAATCTCTGAAATGGCAACAAAAAAGCCAAAAACCTACGAAGCTGTAGTTAGAAAAATACCTTCAGTGAATCATAGCATATCAGATATATTTTCAACCACTAGCAATGCAACTTTGCAAATCAAATTTGAAACTTTTAACTGTAATGCAAACTAATTGCTTGTTTCTAGAAAGGTCTTGGTTTTACAACCTAAATAAGAAAAAAGTTTGTTCAGAAATTGATAAGGACTCTTAGCATACCTCAGGGAAATTTATCCATAGTCCTTATATCAGGCCTGCTTATTTCCCCATAGAGACAATACAATTTTTCCAGAATCTCCAGAACTGAAGAAACAATCTAAAGAGCAGTGGTCCAAGGACCATAGCTGTTGTGAACTCCTCAAAAATATAGCAATTTTTTCCCCATATTTCTATTCTTTAACACAACTGACAGTAGAGTGGATTAATGGCCTTTTTGAAAGGAAGTAGCGGTTACCCACCTTTCAGGATTTCATTCTGAAGAGAAGTTTAAACAGGAGGGAATTTCATTACCTTACATTTTTCAAAGCAAATGTTGATGCTTCTTTCTGTGGAAAGGTAAAATGTCACTGAAGAAATTACAACTTAATGCTATATAGGACAATGAGTGCTAGATGGTTTCTGTCAGGTTAAGCTAGTTTCTTATCTCATTAAGTTTACTGTGATCTAAATCAAGCAATTACAGATTTTTTCATTTTACCAGGGAAAAAAACGTTCTTACTGTTACTTAATAATAGTCCGGAATCAACTTAGATGCTCGGTGTTTTCAGATGTCAAACAGTGATTCCTCATATTATAATGAGGATGTAATGAAGAGAACACTTGCTTTTAATCTGTTTTTATTTCAATCTGTTATATTTTATATTGACTGCAAAAACAGTTTATTGGAATACCACAATCTACAATGTAGTCTTTTCAGAAATAGAACTTTTCTAACAAAACTCCTTAAGAGTGCATCATATTGGTATATTCCTTTATTAAAACTGTGGACACCATGGTCTCCTGAGGCCTATAGGGACAGCATAAGCTGGGAGTTCTTCTGCAGACTGTAAGAAGTCCACTGAAGGTAAGGAGTAAAACATGTCAGAGGTGTAGCTGTAGCAATTGAAAATTGGCTTTAAGGCTAATGATGTTAGAAACTTGAACTTCACATAAAGTTTGAAATTTCAGTTGGCTTGCATATTAAAAGTTCACTCCATAGATGTTTTCACATGCATTCTCAGGGCACGTTTGGTCTGAAACTTCAATTCAGGCATGATCTGATTGTTTGTATTCTCTCTAAAAAATACCTAAATTCTTCGAACTTACCATGTACATCATTACATTTGTTTATAAAGCACTTGCATGCTTTACGCATTACCATGTGTAATTCTGATACGTGTTCCTCCTTTTCCAGCATTTAAACAGTTATTAGGTACATAAGATAAACTTTCGTGCAGTAGTAGCATTGTCATTCTGAAATGCATGTGTTTTTATTTAATATTTATGTATAACTCAAATATACTCTATATTCGTTAATGGGTCTATAACTTCACTGATTTCTTTGTAGCTTGGAAACCAGTCCAATAACAGATACAGATCTTGCGAAGCGTACAGTCTTTCAAAGATCATATTCAGTTGTTGCATCAGAATATGACAAACAGCACTCAATTTTGCCGGCACGTGTAAAGGCAATCCCTAGGAGACGAGTCAACAGTGGAGATGCGGGTAAGAGCACAGACATCAGAAGCAGTGAAAAGATATTCAAGGATACGGCAATGGATTTGCAGTTCTTCTTGGAGACTGTAGACAAATAGAAATTTTTATAAATACATGTAATGCCTTTCATTTCTATTTATTAATAAACATCAGCTGTTTGTTAATCCACACAGTGGAGAGCTCAGGAATTACTGCGGTTCTGAAATTTGTGGTGCATCTTTTGTGCTTGATTTAAAACCTAAAGTTGTATTTTCTTTCTCAATTGAAGCATTATTTTTCCACATAGCTTTTTTTAACGCAGTTTTGTCATAAAAAAAAAATGAACAAAAATACCAATTCTAAAATTGCTCTATTGCTTTTTATTTTTACTGTGGCTATGAAATTAAAAAGCACGATGAATCTAATGTATGCGTATTTTTATGCTTTTGAATAGAAGTGGGGTCCTCTCTCCTGAGACATCCATCTCCTGAACTTTCTCGGTTAATCTCCGCCCACAGCTCTCTTTCCAAAGGAGAGAGAAATTTCCAGTGGCCAGTATTGGCATTTGTAATACAGCATCATGATCTGGAAGGACTTGAAATAGCAATGAAACAAGCCTTACGGAAATCTGCTTGCCGAGTCTTTGCCATGGAGGTATTAATATACTAATGGATCTTGTATGATTAAAATAAGACATTTGTAAATTCTGTCTCAGAACTTTTTTTAAAGAATTTTTATATAGATTAAAAAACAAAAAAAATTACTGCGTGACATGCAGTAAACCTATTCTAAAAGTTCACTTATTTGTATTATGAACTCCAAAAGTTATGTATACAAAAGTATTGCCCGTAAACCTTCTTCAGCAGCATATCTGTTGCATAGAAGATCTGATAAAATAATATTGTTAAGGCTGCAAAAATCAATTATACAAATACCGTTTTCTCCTCATTTGCTCAGCACCTTCCTGGTCTTCCTTGCCGTTCCTTTTTCAAATCTTGGACTGAGTATTCTTTCTTTAGAATTGTTTTGGCGCTGGTAATAGCTAGATACGTGACAACTTCCTTCTGAGATGGGTGAATGCCACCCCTGTTATGTAGATAGTGAATGAGCAACCAAAAGATCCATTAAAGATCAATTGCTTCAATAAAAGCTGCAAGAGGCCATTTTTTTTAAATTTCAGCTAAGCTTTAGTAAAGTTTCTTCTGAACTTGGTATACAGCATGGGTATTTTCCATGTATTTGTAACATGAAAATATAGATGGCTTTTCCAGAAAAAGTAAAGATCATATCTCTAGTTAAGCAAAATCTGTCAAATTTCCAAACATCAAAGCGCAGAAGTATTGCCACTTTTAGAATATAAGAATGTTACAATTTTTAAAAAAATTTTTTCCCCACTATGTTGATTTTCTTGGAAGTGGCTGAATTGTTTTGATTAATTCAGTCAATGGCAGAGACCAAACAAGGAAACCAGAACTCAGCCTACAGAGTTCTAAATTCAAAAGGATCTTTACTTGGTTAACCAATTTGAATAGTAAGAAGCGCTATGACCTCATCCTGTAATAATCTCTGAAAGTGCATAAGAACTTTGCTTTTTCATCCTTAAAGCTTTTTTCAAATAACTTATTTTTGTGTGTGGTGTTTGTGAATTACTTTGCTATGTCCCCTGTAATATAGTTGTGATTTTAGTAAACTGTTTTACAGAGCAATGTGTCTTACTTGAAGACCTCTGTTGAAGACCTCTCCATTATTTTTTGCCTGTCCAAAAGCATCAGTGCAGCTCCTTACATAAATGGTTTAAGAAATCATTTTACTTCAGGTTTGCTTAACCAATTGATAACTCCTTGTGTGTATTTTATTTTAGGCTTTCAACTGGCTTCTTTGTAATGTCATTCAAACAACTTCTCTTCATGATATTTTATGGCATTTTGTGGCTTCCCTAACTCCTGCACCTGTAGAGCCTGAAGAAGAGGAGGATGAAGAAAATAAATCAAATAAAGAAAATGCAGAGCAAGTAAGTGAGGTTCAGCATTCCTTTCGTAAATACAGTATCTCTGTTGATTCTGTAGTCAGTTTAGAAATATTATTACATGAAAACAAAAACCCAAAACAAACAAAAAAAAAAAAAAAAACAACAACAAACCATCTTAAAGCCGCAGATTTATAATTCTACTTACTTATTCTTAGTGTGCCAAATTCCTGTATGTATAAATCAAAGCTGATTTGCAATAGCTCTGTGTATTGTATTCTGAACATTGTTTCTGTGCTTCGCTCCAACAATTTTCTGCCTTGTAATAATTTTGACTGCTACATCAAAAGCACTGCTAGAGTGAGGGAAATGTGTTCCCACTGGTCCTTATGCGGGTCAGCCTCCAAAATAAGAATCTTTACTAGAGAAAAGAATAAACAAATATTGTCTTAGATGTAGGTTGGATAGTTATGGACTGAAAGATAAAGGACATAAGAAAGGAATGTTAATATATGCCACTTTAACTCTGGTAGGAATGCCCCTTCTCTTTTGATATTATTAAGGGGTTACTTAAAAAAATTCCCTTTGGTCACTTGGCTAGGATGAGTAATTTTATGGCATACAAGAAACTGGCAACAGTTAAATACCACTCAGGTGATGTATACTCAAATAACAGCATCTTCCTTCAGTAGTCTGATCATATGATAAAAATACCTATGTAAATATACATACACAATGTAATAAATCCAAGGCAGTTTGGTGCTTTTCCACAACTGGGATTCACTTCCTTATGTGAAATATTTTTACATATTCTTTTAATATGCTGAGAGAGGGTGAGAAATCTCAGTGATGGATTCTGTAAAATTGGGGTATGGGAATCTAGAACCATGAATGATTTAATGCGTAAGATGTAGGTTCAAGGGGCATGTCCTTGCTAAAGGAACACAAAATGCAAGAATTAGAGAGGAGTCAGAGGGGAGCAGAATGCTATCTGTATAGATAGGATCCTTGTGGGGAAGGGGAATGTCTAGGATTTGAACTTTTTCTGAATAATTGATCATATTTAGTGTAGAGTTCAATCTCATGCTTCCTACTTCACATGCTGAGTACACTTTACCACATTACACCCTCCAGAAAAATACAGAGAAACGTCTGGTTTGATAATTCTTGTCTTAAAATTCATTTCAAATAATACCATAGTGTTTCTAGGCATTCAAGCAGTAGAGATCAGTGGGAAATGTACTTGCGAGAATATACGTAGACAAATGAATTGGTTTAAAATAATAAGTTTGAATCTGGCTCTAAATGTCAGTATGTTGAGGGCATGCAGCTGGGTTCCGTGGTTCAAGTAGGACCAGATTTTCTTGTAAAAAACAATCAGAGGAAACCATTTGCATCCTTCGTAAGTGAGTCTTTCACTGCCTTCTGAAATAGGATGTTGTGATCAGAACCTTCTTCTCTTTCTCTGCTACACTTCCCCATAACACACCTTGCTGGCCACCACCCTCTTTGGTCCTCTGCCACTGCCTTTGTACCCACTGCCCTGTGGAACTTGGCTCAGCTGTTGTGATACTGACGCACCTTAACTAAGAATCATTATTTTCACAGGTCTAATTAAATAAAGCAGCTGATGACCTTAGCTTAATTAGCAAGTTTGTTATTAGTGGTTTTTGCTGCTCAAAAAAGTTGTTATTAACAGCTGGCATATGTTATTTTTTCTAGTTTGTTTGCTTGTTTTCAAATTATTACAGTGTAATGTTTCACATTTTTAAATCATGAGTAATACGTGGTAGTATACAGTACACTTCCCAAATTCCTTTTTTGGTGTTCATGTATAACTTGTTCCTGTCAGAGAATTTTTACAGTAACTGCTTTGAAGTTCACATTCATTACAGGATTGTTGCAGTTATTCTTAAACCGAATATCATAAATATTTTTATTTCTGTTTATTTAACCTTTTTTTCTCTGAAAGTCTCTTAACAACATAAAAATTGCTTTGCATCTTAGGAAAAAGACACAAGAGTATGTGAGCATCCTCTGTCAGATATAGTGATTGCTGGCGAAGCAGCTCACCCATTACCCCACACTTTCCATCGCCTTCTCCAGACAATCTCTGATCTTATGATGTCTCTTCCCAGTGGTAGTGCATTACAGCAAATGGCCTTAAGGTAAGCACAAATTAAGAGAATTCTTAAAAGGCTGGAAACATTGTAACTTTATAGACTTTGCAATGTAGATAGGAAGTTTGAAACAGCTCTATGTGCCTGTGTGAAAAGGAGCACATCTATCCTTACACATAGGAAAGATATATGTAAAAGATATATGTATGTGTTTATACATACAAATAATAGTATAAAAGACTTTGTAGAGAAAGATGTACTTGCTCTTAAATTCCGTACTGTAGCCACTATGAAAAAAACATCATTGAATAATTGGTGGTATCTGTGTGTATGTGCATGGTAGTGTATTAATACCTTTTGCTCAGAAATCTGTCATCTGAATAGTATTCTTAAACTGTTGTTTTTCCTGTGTGTCTATCTCAGTTACAAATCAAATAATGACTCTATTCACTGTTAAAATTTTAAGAAAAGTTTACTCCTGCCTTCCTCAAAATGATGCATACAAACACTTAAGATCCTGCAAAAATTTCAGTTTGAAGGTTTATAGAAAATATTTTGAGAAGCAAAAATGTAATTAGTAGTCTCACTGGTAGGTTGTGTCTTTTAAACAATATTCAAAATTTCAAAGTTCACTAAATATGTTTTCAGGTGCTGGAGTCTCAAATTCAAACAATCTGATCACCAGTTCCTGCACCAGAGCAATGTTTTTCATCATATCAACAATATTTTGTCTAAATCTGATGATGGAGATAGCGAAGAGAGTTTTAGTATCAGTATTCAGTCTGGTTTTGAAGTCATGAATCAGGCAAGTATTACACGCTCTCCCAGAAGCAGAGATCAGTTATGAACAGCTTGTGCTTCCTATGATTGTTCTGTTTGAATTAAAATATATTTATTGCAATGTCATATTTCCTAGATGTATCTCAGTTTGGGATCTTGTTGCTGGTATTCAGGTTTTTATATTTAGCTTTAGAGGTTCAAATATTGACCCTTAGCCTGTATATCACTCAAACCTAAATTTTGGACCAATGCTTGTTTGCAAGTACAGTGTTTGGGGATCTCTTATAGTTAGTTCATTTAGTTAATTCATTTGGTTCTTTGAGTTATTTCAGTTTTTAATTGCTGTGTACTTCCAGTTCTTATTCGCTTCTATCTTTTTTTTTTCCTTCTTTTATTCTGAGGAGCACAAATAATATTCCTGATTAATATCTTTAAAGCATTTTCTTCCATTTATTAATACATTTAGGCATTTACTAATATATTCAGCTATTAATATTTCCTTTGGTTTAAAGGGCTGAATAATTCAAATCAATAAATTACAGATTTCTTCTTTAATTCAGAGGGCATATTCCTCAGAACAGAAATGTCTGTATGGTTTTAAAAGTTGTAAATACTGCATGTATTTGGGCTTGCTTTCAGATATTTTAAGTATTTTCATTTGTTTTCGCAGGAACTGTGTATAGTGGTTTGTCTAAAAGACCTAACCGGCATTGTTGATATTAAAACATCAAGCCGACCTGCCATGATTGGTAGTCTAACAGATGGGTCTACAGAAACATTCTGGGAGTCAGGAGATGAGGACAAAAACAAAACTAAAAACATCACAATCAACTGTGTAAAAGGAATCAATGCACGTTATGTGTGTGTTCATGTAGACAATTCCAGAGATCTTGGGGTAAGTGGAAAATGAAATGAAATGTCTCTCATTGAACCATGCATAGCCAAAGTTGTATATATTTATCAATCAAGGACCACCCTTTCCTTTGTCCAGTTCACTTTGTACTTCTAATTCAGAAGCTTACATTTCAAAGTAAAGTTTCTAACTCCTGTGGTTTTGAAAGCAGTACCTGATATGATCAGACCAATCCAACTAAATTTGCAGTTTGCATGAACCTAAGACTGGGAAATTTAATTCTCGGTGGCATGTTCAAGTTCAAATGCATTTTCAAGCATTTAATTATTTCATGTTACTTTTCCTGCTCATGATTTCTATAGAAACATTCAAATAAGGAGTTTTCATAAAATCCAAACTATTTTCTAGACTTAGTACATTCACGTTTATTAATCTGCACAGTAATGTTACAAATATATCTTTATTTCATCTACAGCTTTTAATACAAGGAGCAAATTTTTTTTTTTTGAGAGCTGTGCTTTGGAATTCTTTGTCCTTGGTTTTGATCACTTTTTAAACTTTTTTTCATAATGAAATAACTTGTCTTTTATGTACTTATTCTCTTAATATGGAAGAAATAGTCAGAACGGTCCTCATTTGAAGTGTTTTATTCTGCTTGTCTGTTGCAGAACAAAGTGACTTCAATGACCTTCCTAACTGGCAAGGCAGTAGAAGATCTCTGCAGAATAAAGCAGGTAAACATTTTAACAGTTGACATTGAAAAATTGCCGTCAGTTTTTGGCTGCATATAGCAGAGATTTTTTCTAAGCAAATAGTTTCCATTTCTTCTGGTAGATAAATTATTGTACAAATATCGGGCATGATAATGTTCCTAGAAAATACTGTATTATCAATGACAGAGTTCAGTCACATATACTGAATATTAATCAAGCTTTTACTCTTTTACTGAAACAGAACAGGGTAATATAAAATGTTCCTTAGATTTATTTTTTTTTAATTACTACAGCTGAACGAATAAGTGATCATGTAGAAAGCTTCCAAAAAAGACTGTTTAGGTTGCGTTTTATAAAGTCCAACAAGCTGTTTGGTGTCTTTCAGGGTACTTATATCTAGATATACCTGAAATAATTCCATTAAGTAATATTACATGTTGTTAGGTTTTCTAATGCCTGGCTTCTTAGTGTTGCACTATCATTGCCTTTTATCTGCTTTCATTAGAGAAATGCAACTAAAGAGTTAGCAGAAGTAGAACACCATGAGAAAGGAGAAAATAAATCATTTACCCTCAACACGAGTTTTTCTTGTTAGATGGTCTAAGACATGTTTATAGCACACATTTTACCCTGCCATTTTAGTTCTCAACTTCAGGTAGCTGAAGTCTTCTGTCTGGAGACTCAAGTTCAGAATGGTGTTCAGTCTTTGTACTTCTGTTGCTAAGCCAAATGATAGCTCTATGGTTTTTACACAATGTTCTGTATTTTGACACTGATGTGACCCATCAAAGATATTTAAGGTTTCAAGCAGGCAGTTACCACTTTGGGCTCAAAACTTTATTATCTGCATTATTGACAGTCAGTGGTAAAATTCTTCAAGAAGAAACATTGCAAGAGAGATGCTTTGCTTTTCTCTACCTCTTACCCTCAGAGAGCATTTAAGGCAAAGATACAGCTCCAAAAGATGTTACAAATCTGAAGAAACAAAACTTTGGTACAGTGGGCTGGTACTAAACAGTGAAGTGTGTGTATGTGTATATGTAGACAGATACAAAGTTTGTGTGTGTGTGTATTTCTTTGTGAGTCTATATATGTAGATACAAAATATAGGTGGACACACACACACATCCCTCTTGGAGAATTCTTTTTTTTGTGAGAAGACTGACTTGGTACGCCTGGCTATCCAGCTAAGTAGAAGAAGGGTATGGCAGAGCTCAGGCGCTGGACTCGTGATCATTCTTACAGCTGGTTAGCTTGCTCCCTGACCGTGTTTCTGCCTGCTCAAACACAGTGCCCAGGTGTTTTTCCAGGGATGGTTCACTCCCAGAAGACAGGCAGGACTTGATTCAGCTTTGCTCCCTCTTCACTGAACAGTCCTCTGACAATTCCCCAGCAGATTTTTTTAATCTTCAAACACACCCACATACTGTACCCTAGCTCATGCATACCCTGTCTCATGGTGTTTAAAAAAAAAAAAAAGTCAGTGTTGGCTGCTGCAGCACAGTTCAATGCAGACACTGAGAATTAGCGTAGAAATGGGAAAGAACAAATATTGGCTTGATTATAAATGAGCCTATGGATAGGAGAGAAGGCTCACTTGGCCTCACTTGACTAGTATCCACTCGGGTAGCTCTGAGCAATGATGTGAGGCACTGCACCCTGTTGGTTTTTGGCTTCCAGTAGTGAGATCACAGTTTAAATCATATAATATTATTTACATTCTTTTTTTTTAACCGTATTTATTTTAAAATAAGCTTAATTTGATACAGTTCATCTGTCTTTTACAATTATTAGGTCCTGCATCCCTTGATAAGGCTGACATTGACTTCCACAGTTACAATTTCTTTGGCGGGGGTTTATGTGAATAGGGATGAAATAACCTAACTACTGATAATTGTGTGTTATATTTTCAGTTAAATTATGGTGGGTTTTTCTTTTTAAATTAAAAGGACTGAGCAAATATTAGTTCAAAGTGTTTTTTTGAATATGTGAACTGTTGCTTAGAGGATAAAAGGGATAGATAGCCCACTATTTCTAATAGGCTTTAAAGACAAAAACTAAATAGCTATATATCATTTCTTTTAAGTTTGAGATTTTTTTTTTATCTGAATTCATGAGGTTGAATATTTTTGTAATTAAACAGTCATGTTTAATCAGGATTGAAAATTTCATAGCAAACACTGTATTGGTTCCAGTGATATATGATGGGTTTGTTTTAGAGGTAGGTGACTTTTTGTTTGATGTAATGTCAGTTCCCACCTTTATATTCCTGTTTAATAGGTAGACTTGGATTCAAGACATATTGGCTGGGTAACAAGTGAACTTCCTGGGGGTGATAATCACATCATAAAAATTGAATTGAAGGGTCCAGAGAACACGCTAAGAGTTCGACAAGTGAAAATTCTTGGATGGAAAGACGGTGAAAGCATTAAAATAGCAGGCCAGATTTCTGCAAGTGTAGCTCAACAAAGAAACTGTGAATCTGAGACGCTGCGAGTATTCCGGCTTATTACATCCCAGGTGGGATTTTAATGATGTGTTACATGGTGAAAGTTACTATAAATCCTAGACTTTCAGTGCTTTATGTTTTAATGTAAAATGTCCCATCTGCACAAGTTATCTTCGAGATAAGCTAATTGTCACTGTCAATCTTCCAGGTATTTGGAAAACTCATCTCTGGAGATGCTGAGCCAACCCCAGAACAAGAAGAAAAAGCACTGTTGTCTTCCCCAGAAGGAGAAGAAAAAGTACACAATGTATTTATTTGTATTCTATCAATAATACTTTGCTGAAAAAATGATCCAGGGTGATTTTCAGTCTTTGTCCTATGTCTTATTCTACATAATATTCAGATCAAAACAGAAGTAAAATGTCACGATTACTTTTTTAAATGATCATTGAATTTTTTTAATTTTTTTTTTTTTTAATTATGATTGGGGCATATGCGTTTAATCGAAACATCATAGCAATTGTGGTGTAAATTATGCCTAGAATTACGGAAGTTCTTAACACCTGCAGTAATGATCAACCTGAAAGTCCTTCTTGCCTGTTATCTTCTGACTTAAGAGGGCCTCTGTTGATGTTTAGAGAAAAAGTATTAAGAAACTCCACTAGTATCCTTTTACGGAGTATACTCTTCTGTCTTCCAGCAAGGATTACTTTAAGAATTGTTCCTGAACAGGTCACTGTATCTGGGCTGTCATGTTTAATAGCCAAAATTGGACTGTGCTCAATGAAAGTAATTTAGTTTTTCAGATTATTAGGTTTTGGGGTTTTGCTCTACCCAGTACCTTGTGGCAATAAGTTCCATGACTAACTTATTGTAAAAGTGTGTTTTTCTCATGCCTGCTGTGTGGTAACTTAATTGTGTGTTCCCCATTTCTTTTATTGTGAAATATAAACTGAAAAGTGTATTCTGTGCACTGCTTTACAAAGACTTAATCAGTGATTGTATTAAGCTACGTAAAGAGGCTGAATCTCACATAATTATACTTCATTTGGTTTCCTTACTGATTATTTTATTTCATGCTTAATTTTCCTCTTACAAAGAGAAAGACAGTAAATACATCTAGGAGGTATTTATTAACCATAGTTAATTGATCTTGCTTATATATCTTATTTCTCTGTAACAACAAGCTACAAACTTTAAGAACACAGTTTCATGCTATTCCATGTCAATTGCTATATAATCTGAAATGTGCTTTTTACAAAGGCAACATCAGATGCAGACCTGAAGGAGCACATGGTAGGGATCATATTCAGCCGGAGCAAACTGACAAATCTGCAGAAGCAGGTTCGTTCATTCTAAAACGCTTTGAGGATTAAACGTTTTTGTGTTGTAATAAATATGTTCATTTTCAGTGAATATAGTACCTTTTACTTGACTCTTTCAGTTCTTCTGTTGGTCTTTACAATCAAATTTTGGTTTACATTTTAAATAGTACGTGCGTGCGCTTTATATGAAAAATCTGCTGAAATTGACACTGAAAAAAGCCATTTTAATATGACAAAAAACCCTGTCTTATTAGACTCAATTTAAAAAGGAAAGTTTTAGAATTGAGTAGTAAATGGTATTTATTTGTGTTTGCTGATAATAATAGCATAATAGTAGACCCTCTCAAATTTCTAGGAGAGGTTTAGTGATGACAGAGTTCAGATTCTTAGTTTTGCACATGTTTTCTCAACATTTCTGTCACCAAACAATATTTAAGTTTGATAAAATTTAATCCTAAAAAGGTAGTTGGTGCATAGATTCTTAAATTATTCTTTCCTGCAGTCAAGGAGAGTTTGGGTTTATGATTTTCTTCCTTACCTGCTTTTCTTAACATAAAGCAGTAGTTAAAGTATGTTTTTTTTCTTTTGAATACTTAATTTTTTAAAACATGCCAACTAAAGCATCTTTTGTATGAACTTTATTACACCTATTGCAAGACAAACATTGCCGTAAAGATTTTCAGAATAATACAAGAGGTATTAGATTCATCTTGAAGTTTGTTAGATTAGTAAGTCATGCAGAATCTACTTTTTGTCACCCATCTTTGCAAACTTTAAAATCTCTTAAATATGCTTTTTAACATGTTAACTGGTTTCTAAATTTTTTTAAGCTTCCCCAATAGTAAACTAAACGAGGTTAAGTCTTTTAATAAGTGCTTTTTAGAATCATAGAATCATAGAATCGTTTAGGTTGGAAAAGACCTTTAAGATCATCTAGTCCAACCATTGACTCGACTCTACCAGGTCTGCCACTAAACCCTGTCTCTAAGCACCACATCTACACGACTATTAAATACATCTAGGGATGGTGACTCAACCACCTCCCTGGGCAGACTCTTCCAATGTTTGAGAACTCTTTCAGTGAAAAATTTTTTCCTCATGTCCAGCCTAAACCTCCCCTGGTGCAACTTGAACCTGTTTCCTCTTGTCTTATCGCTAGTTACTTGGGAGAAGAGATCAGCACCCATCTCACTACAACCTCCTTCCAGGTAGTTGTAGAGAGCAATAAGGTCTCCCCTCAGCCTTCTTCTCTCCAGCCTAAACAATCCTAATTCCCACAGCCGCTCCTCATAAGACATGTTCTCCAGACCCCTCGCCAGCTTTGTTGCCCTTCTCTGGACATGCTCCAGCACCTCAATGTCCCTTCTAGACTGTGGTGCCCAAAACTGAACACAGTACTCAAGCTGCGGCCTCACCAGCGCTGAGTACAGGGGCACATTCACTTTCTTTTGTGGGTGTTGAGTAAATGTATTTCTTTGTGTATTTTTAACCTGAATTTATGTAAAAGGCAAATTAAAAGGCAGGAACTACAATAAAAAAAAAAAATTATTTCAATGAGATTTTCCAGAATGAAAAGGAGCAAATTCAGTATTAAATATAAATCTTAATTCTAAAGAATTTTATCTAATCTATACTCTAAATTTAAATCTAAATTTTATTCTTCATTTCAGTTTATGTTGAAAAGTAATTTAAGCACAGGCCAAATTTCACAGGCTTTCCATTTTAGTCATAGTTGTGAAGGTATGTAAAACACAATCTCTTTCACTTTCTGAAAGATTTTAAGAGTTGCTGTGTATTTGGATTCTGTTTGGATAGGTATGTGCTCATATAGTCCAGGCCATACGAATGGAAGCAACCCGTGTGCGTGAGGAATGGGAGCATGCCATCTCTAGCAAAGAGAACGCCAACTCACAGCCTAACGACGAAGATGCTTCTTCTGACGCGTATTGCTTTGAGCTGCTGTCAATGGTTCTGGCGTTGAGCGGTTCCAATGTAGGCCGGCAGTATCTGGCTCAGCAGCTGACTCTGCTCCAGGATCTCTTCTCATTACTACACACCGCTTCTCCCAGGGTGCAGAGACAGGTGAGTCCTGACTGCTCCTTGTCTGTCTTGTTATTCCTAGAAAAAAGTCTTTAGAATTGTGTGTGTGATAGTATAATACGTATTTGAACTTGAGTTTTTGTGAAACGTAATTTTGTGTTGTCACTTCAAAAACGTTTTCCCAGTCATACTCAGATCATCCCTATATTCCACATAGGGAATAATTATCAATAAAGCAACTCATTTTATTGCAATCATGAGGAAAAGGGCAAATAGAAATTTATGAACATTTAAAAAGACATTACAGAATCTCTTGTTGGAATTTAAGTGTCAGTTGTTGGGGGTTTTTTTTCCAATTTCTGCATGGGATTAAAATTATAACATTTGATGTGTTTGGTATATAAATACATACATACCCCAGCACCACCACAATTTGACTGTATAAAACTATTTGCAGGAGGTACAAACAGTGTTGAAGGCAGCGAAGGCTACAGTTACGAAATTAATGTAAACTCACTTTTGAGTAAGTTTTTAATGCTTTGTCTCCAAGAGGTAGAACTGAGGTGTAGGAACCCAAAATTGCTTAATTAACGCTTATGTCATCGTGAACCTAAATCAGCAGACTATTCTGAAATGCCTTTGAGTAATACCACTGTTCATCTTTCTTGTCCTTGTTCTGAAGGATTTTGGATAGGGCAGGACAAATTGCTTTCTCAAACCGTACATCAAAGGGACGTACGCATTGCTTGGCAGGGGTTGTTGTTGAAGTGAAGTAGGATGCACAAGAGCAATTAGTCATTTTTTGTGTATTCTAATGGAGGTCTTTACGTAAGCACACAGTCTGTGTTTTGGAGTGATGTCGTGAAGGATTCTTTAGTGAATCTGAACTTCACAGTATTCAGTGAATGTTATTTCACAGTAACCCAGTTGTTCATGTTTTCAACAGATTCATCCATGTCCTGTTACATATGTTCAGTTTATAATGTATTTCCTTTCTGTCACAATGACCAGGAATTCTCTTTTTTAAAATGAGAGTTCAGATTCTGCAGTTGGCACTGCCTTGTGACTGGCAGTACTTAAATTTAAACCAGTGTTACGTTCCAAAAAAGAGATGACTTAAAGTGCACATATTGCATTTGTCTACTTTATTTATAAAGGACAGCATCATCCAGAATTATTACATATAATTGCAAGAACTGTAGGTGCTCCTTTTAAATATAATTTCTCCAATGTATGAAGTTTAAAATTTGGCTTATTTATTTATTGCAAATAGGAAATCTGTATAAAAAGCAATTAAGTTTTCAGGTGTGGAAGGAAGCTAATGAGGTGACCGCTTATTTTTTAGTAAGATCTCACACCACTTCATGGTGGGGAAGGGGTCTGAGAGAGCTACAGAGTCCACCCCCAGTCATATGTGCTGCATATGCTCCAAATGTTGGTAAATATTTGCATGATTTGAGGAGGTCATCATTAATTCTTGCCCTTTTAATACCATGTTTGACCTCGAGGAACAGTGGCATGGGATAACTGATGACTGTCTTGCTAAAACAGCTTAACAGATGAAGCAGAGGGCTTCGCTGGTTTAGTTTAGACCTTGAAAGAGTAGAGCAGGGTTGAAATGTCTGTCAAATGGACAGAATCTAAAAATCTGGTGTTGTTTAGGTATTTCATACTATGCATATGTAATGTCCATATAGCTTGTATAGGTAAGATCAGAGTTTTAATTAGCAGTATCTGTTATTGATCTTGGCATCTTTGTCTTACACTCAGCCTGAGTAGTGGGGAACTTGACAATTGCTTTCTACTCTTGGTACCTCAGGTAGAGCTTTAATACCTGTTTCTTTCTGAACTTGAATGTTGTCTAAGTATATATGTATTTACATGCACATAATGTAACATACAAATATAGATGTATAAGATACTCGCTTTAGTACAGTTAATGCACTAGCTTGTTGTTGCTAGCTGTTACGCCTTCTCTTTTTAGTTCCTGTTCCAGAAATGTTTATGTCTTATACTTTCTACTTTTATTTTTCTAATTGTTACAATGTCACATCTCAACTTGCCTGGAGGCAGATACTGCCCATCTTAGTAATTCTGATATATTGCAGATATGTAAAATACTGGTTTGGGTTTTTTTCTTAAAATGTAAACAGTTTTTCAAGAGAACATTGAAGGCTTGAGAAATTAGATATGACACGTTAACTCCTTAAGCTTTTGTACATCCTGATTTGGACTAAACTTTGCCTGATACAGCCAATTTCAGCCCCAATTCCACCAGCTGGTAAGGCTGAAGCATATCATTTCAAGACAGCTCCTGCTAGATCCAGAGCAATTGGCACAGATTTCCTTTTCAGAAAATTCCAGTTATAGAATAGTGACAGGAAAGCTAAAGGAGGAGGAAAAGAGTATCATGCAAGAGAATCGTGATTTTCAATACCTCGAGGCAAGTACTTTGTTACCAGAAGTCTAAAGTGTCTCTAGCTGTTCTGCCATGGAGTTTCTGACATCTAAAGATATATCTAAACATGATATGCAAAGTGGGTAACGTGCCTGTAACGTGCAAGCAAATCAGAGTTGTACAAACATCTGTATCACTGTTACCGTCAGTCCAGTACTAAGCACATTTTTATTGTTATATATGAAGACTAAGTAAGAGTGAGACTGGTTCTGGACTCTTCAGCCTTGTCTTGCTGAGTATATTAATAAACACTTCAAAGCAAGATATAAACCTCACAGAATTTCTTACAGGTGTGATTTAAGTACAGAAAGTAGATTCAGCCCTTCTTACTGAACTAACTTGTGAAGAAAAAAGACTTTATTTGATTTTGCTTGAGAACTCCAGCTATCTTGGTAAGAATTGTGGTGGTCTCATTTTTTTTTTTTCAGGTAACATCATTACTAAGACGTGTTTTGCCTGAGGTAACCCCTAGTCGCCTGGCTAGTATTATAGGAGTGAAGTCTCTTCCACCAGCAGACATAAGCGATATCATTCACTCAACGGAAAAAGGAGATTGGAATAAACTAGGTATCTTAGACATGTTTTTGGGATGCATTGCCAAAGCTCTCACTGTACAGCTAAAAGCCAAAGGAACTACTATAACAGGGACAGCTGGCACTACCGCAGGCAAAGGAGTTACTACAGTCACGCTTCCAATGATCTTCAATTCCAGGTTTGTTTAAAAATATGTATATATTCTCAAGCTAAAGGCACAAAATAATTGCATTCTTTGAAATCATTTATGTTGTTGTTTATAATCTTTGTTTTATAAATGGAAAAAATTGCATAACACTTTGACAGTATGAGTCATAAGTTATTAAAAAGGCAACAAACCAAAACACCAAAAAAACAAAACCCCAACAACTTACCGTATGCTGAATATGAGCACTATTTCTTTGTGCTGGATTTTGACAAACAGTAACTAATTACTTCAGTTGATTTCATGTATTACCATATGTCCTTTGCAGCTATATTCGGCGAGGTGAAAGCCATTGGTGGATGAAGGGTTCAACACCTACACAGATTTCAGAGATCATTATTAAACTCATTAAAGACATGGCAGCAGTAAGTTTCTATCCTTTAAGTGTGCGTGGGATATTCAAATATTTCTAATAAGAGTATATTTTTTCCATTACTTTCTATTACAGTTAGTATTGGGTGGAGCTGTTAAATGTGAGTTGGTCTCGAGAAGAAAAAGTTAGTCTTCTGGGTAGAGTCTAGGCCTAGGAGCAGTAGGAAATGAGTTCTGATTCTGCTAAACAGAAATCTAGTCTTGAAATAAGCTTTTAAAAAAGTCACTTGTGCCAGAAATTTAAGTAGTAAACAATATTTGTTTGTCATTTTCTACATTAATACCTTAGAAGCCTAATTTTTTAAGTCTTGAGCACTCAGAACTCCCAATTGCGAAGTTAAGTGTCTGTGGAGTAAGGTAAAGTGTTATTTCTACATAACTGTGTGTAGTTTTTGTATGTGAAGTTTCTGGTTAAGACTGCATATTAAGATTGACTTATTTCAGTCTTACTGAAATCTACATTTCTAGTTGTTTATTACTTTAACCATCTAGGCTGAAATTTTCCATAGTTGACTCTGCTTCAGGCAAGTTTTTTGGCAGAAGGATTTGATGAAAAGTGATTCAGCTATTTCCCAGAAGCAGTATTGGGGGGAAAAAAATAGGTTTTGTATATGTTTACAGGAAAGGAGTTTAGTTTGGGGGGTTGTTTTTGTTTTGCTTAATTCTGTACCTGCTTCAGTGAGATGCTCTAAATGACCCAGATCTACCTCTGTGATTACCCTGTGAAAGCTGTGTTTCAGTCTGTTCAGCTTTGGAGTGCTATTTTCTACACCACTCACTGTGCTTAAAGAGATCCCTTCTCAAAGTTCCTGAAGCTGGATGGGAATTCTCTGGAATTGCTACTGTTGATTTATACAGAACTCAGAGGGTTGTGATGAATGGAGCAGTGTCAAGTTGGAGGCCTGTAAGCAGTGGTGTCCCCCAGGGGTCAATACTCGGTCCAATCTTGTTCAATCTATTCATCAGTGACCTGGATGAGGGGACAGAGTGTATCCTCAGCAAGTTCGCTGATGATACCAAACTGGGAGGGGTGGCTGACACTCCAGAGGGCCACGCTGCCATCCAGTGTGACCTGGACAGACTGGAGTGCTGGGCAGAGAAGAACCTAATGAGGTTCAACAAGAGCAAGCGTAGGGTCCTGCACCTGGGGAGGAAGAATGCTAGGCACCAATATAGGCTGGGGTGGACCTGCTGGAAAGCAGTTCTGAGGAGAAGGATCTGGGGGTCCTGGTAGATAGGAAATTATCCATGAGCCAGCAATGTGCCCTTGTCGCCAGGAAGACCAATGGAATCCTGGGCTGCATAGGCAAGAATGTGGCCAGTAGGTCGAGGGAGGTCATTTTCCTCCTCTGCTCAGCTCTGGTGAGGCCACAACTGGCATACTGTGTCCAGTTCTGGGCTCCCCAGCTCAAGCAGGACAGGGAACTACTGGAGAGAGTCCAGCGTAGGGCAACAAAGATGATTGGGGGATTGGAGCAGCTCCCTTATGAGGAAAGGCTGAGAGAGCTGGGACTCTTTAGCCTGGAGAGGAGAAGGCTGAGGGGAGACCTTATTCTTGCTTAGAAGTCTCTAAAGGGTGGGTTGAAGGAGGATGGAGGCAGACTCTTTTCAGTGGTTCCCAGCGACAGGACGAGGGGCAACGGGCACAAGTTGGAACATAGGAAGTTCCATTCAAACCTAAGAAAAAACTTCTTTACGGTGAGGGTGCCAGAGCACTGGAAGAGGCTGCCCAGGGAGGTTGTGGAGTCCCCTTCTCTGGAGATTTTCAAGACCCGCCTGGCTGCAGTCCTGAGTAATGTGCTCTAGGCATTCCTGCGTCAGCAGGGGAGTTGGACTAGATGATCTCTAGAGGTCCCTTCCAACTCTGAAAATTCTGTGATTCTGTGATTCTGACAAGATTTCAGAATCTCACAATTCATCTTTAGTTAAGAGTTAGGATTAAAGCGTGTCTCACCCCTCAGCAGTGCAGGTCCATGCATAAAATGATCGCTTAGTCTTTGCTTCAGTTGCTCCAGTGACTAGAGGGGAAAGGTCTGTTCTAACTGTGATTCCACATGATGGATTTTTGTTTCTGCTTACTGTATCAACAGCTTTAGCAAATTGCATATAAAAACTAGGACAACAACAACAACAAAAAAAAGCAGTTGCAAAGACAAGTACTCAAAAGATAGTAAATGCCAGGATTAACATGGTGTCCCTGTATGTATATGCCCATATATTTTTCTCAGGCACCCCACTTCTTTCAGTGTATAAGATGTGAAATATATTGGGAATGAACTGGGGGGGGGGGCATACATTTGTTCAAGGTGGTTTGGGTTTTTTTTAAGGGTTGTTGCCAGTGTCATTTGTAGCCATTGTTGGTCGGTATGCTTTGGGTAAGTGGGAAACGGATTCTCTTCTGCAGCATTTTTAAATAGTACTGGGCAGGTCTTTTGAAGCAAACTCCGTGGTCCTTGTTTTATGGGATTCTGGCTCCCATGATGATGGGAGAGCCTGTCCCTTAATGAGCAGCTGATGAAAACTAAGCTGAGCCCAGACCTTTGCCAGGAATAAAAGAAAGAGATTAATAGAAACAGAAAGTGGCTGGCTGACTAGAATCAGATGCTTGTAGTTTTGTCTAAGCCACTTCTCTAGCCATTCAAGACCTTTACCTGTTGCATTGACTAAGAGCTAGTTCTCCAAAACCTTTGCAGAAGGTAGTAGGAAAGTTCTTAAAGCTCTGGAGTCAAATACGGCAACTTGCATGCATATCCAGAATACGTTAGGCTCTGTCTCCCACATAGCTGATAGTTTTCCAGTAGCGCTGGCTCTTGGGTATACTGGTGTGATTCTTGAATTCTATTGTTTGAACCATTCTACTTGGAATGAATATGACAAAAAAGAAAGGGATCGAGTCAGTCAGATAAAGTGTAGTCCTCTTAGGTGTGGATATAAATTCCTCTTTCAGTAGATTCTGAATTGCTTGCTTAAAGCGTAGCAGCTCCTAAAAGAATTGTTTAGACTGCGTTTATGCTAAAGTATTCAATAGCCAGATAATAAGGACCCTCCTCTCCTCTTTTACAAAGTAGAAATCTGAACTTTATTCCCTTTCATTCTAGATGAAGGAGACCTGACTGAGGCCACTCAAGGGTGGGAGTACTAAGTTTTCTTGATTACGTTTTGTAATGGACATCTGTGGTTTAGGCATGCTTAAAACATGTTTGGGAGTTTGGCCCTGTTACCCAAAAGAGGGTGGAGAAATAGAGAGGTCCTCATTGAAAAACCTTTCTTTGAAGCTTTTTAGAGCTGCTAATTAGCAGTAGGGTGACATCAGTCTTATTAGCCACTTCGTAAGAGTTACAAATGGGATTCCTTTCACTTTTTCAACATTTGCAATATGTAGGTATCTACATCTGAGTTAGTCACTGTAGCTTCCTTTTTGGAGTCATAGAATGGTTTAGGTTGGAAGGGACCTTAAAGATCATCTAGTCCCAACCCCCTTGCCATGGGCAGGGACACCTCCCACTAGACCAGATTGCTGAAAGCGCCATTCAACTTGGCCTTGAACACTTCCAGGGATGGGGCCCCCACAGCTTCACTGTTGCAGTGCCTCACCACCCTCGGAGTGAAAAATTTCTTACTGAGATCTAATCTAAATCTACCCTCTTCCAGTTTGAAGCCATTACCCCTCGTCCTATCACTACATGCCCTTGTAAAAAGTCCCTCTCCAGCTTTCTTGTAGGCACCCATCAGATACGGGAAGGCTGCTTTAAGGTCTCCCCAGGGCCTTCTCTTCTCCAGGCTGAACAATCCCAACTCCCTCAGCCTGTTTTCATAGCAGAGGTGCTCTAACCCTCTGATCATCTTCGTGGCCATCTTCTGGACCTGCTCCAACAGGTCCATGTCCTTCTTATGGTGGGGGCTCCAGAGCTAGATGCATTATTCCAGGTGGGGTCTCACAAGAGCAGAGTAGAGGGGCAGAATCACCTCCTTCGATCTGCTGGCCATGCTTCTTTTGATGCAGCCCAGGATACGGTTGGCCTTCTGGGCTGTGAGCGCACATTGCTGGCTCATCTTGAGCTTCTCATCCACCAACTCCCCCAGGTCCCTCTCCTCGGGGCTGCTCTTGATCCATTCTCTGCCCAGCCTATATTTGTGCATGGGATTGCCCCAACCCACGTGCAGGACCTTGCACTTGGCCTTGTTGAACTTCATGACATTGTCACGGGCCCACCTCTCAAGCCTGTCCAGGTTGTTCTGGTTGGCATCCCTCCCCTGCAGTGTGTCAGCTGCTCCACACAGCTTGGTGTCGTGGAGAAACTTGCTGAGGGTGCACTCAATCCCAATATCCATGTCTCCAACAAAGATGTTAAATAATAACGGTCCCAGTTCTGACCCCTGAGGAACACCACTTGTCACTGCTCGCCACTTGGACATCCAGCCGTTGACTACAACTCTTTGATTGCGACTGTCCAGCCAGTTCTTTATCCACCGAGTGGTCCATTGGTCAGATCCATGCCTCTCTAATTTAGAGACAAGGATGTCATGTGGGACAGTGTCAAATGCTTTGCACAAGTCCAGTGAGTCTCAATTACTTCTGTCGCTTTTAGCGTGAGGTTTTGAAATTCAGAGATGGCATTAAGAATTTAAGGATTCAGCAGTCTCTGAATCAGGAACTTTAGGATACGTGTCAGTGCCATAGGCTCAGAATCTTTAAGGTTCATTTGGAAAGTATAGTATAGTTCTGATGTTTCATTTGTTCTCTTTATTTCTTTCAAACATAGAAACTGTGCAGAGTATTCAAGAAGGCTGAGCTAGGCGAGTGAAGCTGATTTCTCTAGGAACTCACTATAATCTGTGTGTTGTTCACAGTCGCTTATTTGTGCTCCAACTCTGCATCTTTCTTTCTCGGGGGGGGGGGGGGGGGGGGCGGGCTTT